>CAUYON010089721.1:0-51992 GCA_963573935.1 Arctocebus calabarensis | reverse complement strand
TCTCATAGATTAACTAGTATAAACCCTATTTTTTATTTTAATAATTGAAAAAACTAAAATTTTCCCAGTCTATGTGACTTGTCCAAAATTATAATTATTTGATGACATTGCCAGACCTAAATTCTTTTTTTTTTTTTTTTTGAGACGGAGCCTCAAGCCGTCACCCTGGATAGAGTGCTGTGGCATCACAGCTCACAGCAACCTCCAATTCCTGGGCTCAAGCGAGTCTCCTGCCTCTGCCTCCCAAGTAGTTGGGACTACAGGCACCCGCCACAACGCCCGGCCATTTTTTGGTTGCTGCCGTCATTGTTGTTTGGCAGGCCCGGGCTGGATTCAAACCCGCCAGCTCAGGTGTACGTGGCTGGCGCCTTAGCCCGTTGAGCCACTGGCGCCGAGCCAGACCTAAATTCATAATTGCCTCTATAAAGAGGTGGTGAAGTTTGGGGAACCCAATTGAAGCAAAAAGAGAGAAAAAGATGATTTTTTATTCCCTTGTGAGAAATCTGAGGTTGGTTTTGATTCAAATCAATTCTTCCTTTCATATAAGGTAAACATTAAAGTCAAAAACTTACAATACTAATACAGGGAAAAAGAACTTTTTAAGATTTAGAAAGCATAAGTTATACCTACCTACCCTATATATTAACCTGCTATGAAGCCATTAGGTTTTACAAGGATGTTCTGGTTGAGCAAGTTTTATTGTTTGAGAAATATAACCAGGACATATAATTCCACATGCTGGCAGGTAGCGATTAAAGACAATATAAAGCCTTTGCTTTCTGTAAAAGCAGGTTTTTCCAGGCTTATGAGTAGCATTTAAGATCTATATAATTTTCTTTTCTTAAAACATGAAACTGAAAGTGTCCTTTGGGGTTATGTAAACCCAACCTAAATTCTGCAGGCAGAGATTGGAGGTTTCAGTAGGAAGTAAATTTTCCTAGATTTAAAAAAATCCTTGGGTCAAATTCCATTTATTACATTTCACAAGGCAAGATTAACTGCATTTTTTGTTTGTCTCTTCTTTTGTTTTTAACAGATGACTTTAACCATAAATTTTGCCTTTTTATTCTCTTCTGCATACATTTGTCTTCTGGCTGCCGGAAGGAGATTCTATAGGGAATGAATGCAATCACATTGTATCGATTAAACTCACAAAATGGGAATTTTAAACATGCCCAGTATTGGCTTATAAAGTGAGGAAATTGCCTTGTATTTCTATTGTTACAACATTAGAGGGATTTTGAACCCTTTGAAAGAAAGTCACGTAGGAAAGGAGAACAGACTTAGTCTATAGAGTGAACGTTAGTTGGTCTGCTGAGAAAACAAAGTTAACAGTTTAATGAATGACAATCAAGTCATTTTCAGTGGTATGAGAAAATCAATAACATTCCAAACAGACACTGGTGTTGTTTTCTCTGAACTCTCCCTTTGTTGTTATCTATGTGTAATAATCACAATAATATGTGATTATACAAAAATAAGTAATTTGTATTGCTAAACGGCTCTCTTTAGTGACTTTCAAACAGATAAAAAGTAATGTTCATTAGTAAAAAGCAAAGTACCTTGTTTTATGTTCACCTTTTGTTTGATTATATCTCACCTCTTATCCTGATTATTTGGTGAGAAGACTAAATTACTTCTTAGAATATATTACTGTCTGAAGAATTGATTTTCCTCTTTTAACAAATGTGAGAACCAGCACAGACAGATTTTTTCTACCTGAAATAAATATTTTCAAAAATTTGCATTATCTACCTTAGTTGTTTTTTTTTTCCCTTTGTTCTTAGAGTAGGGTGCTGATGATGTACTTTTATAATTCTTGTTTGAAATCTAACTTCATTATCTTTTTAGGCAAACAACTTCTTTAGTAGAAAGATAAAATATGAATATAAAAATTGTATAATCAAGATAATATTTTAAAATCTTCTTAATTGGTGAATTTGGATCTGAATACATTTGTTACTGGTAAGATTTATTTTCCCCATGTATCAGTGAAAAAGCCATTTCACTGAGTTACATTAGAAGTGGATGGATTTGTGTATGAAACCGGAGAAAAATGGTCCTTCTGTTACAAATGCAGGACAGTCTGTGGTTTAAAATTACTTATAGTACTAATAGGGTACGTTGTTCTAGCAGTCATAATATTTGCTCAAATATTTTTCCTTGATCTACTAAACCTATGTTAATTCCCATTTTTCCCTATCTATGCTACGTTCAGGATAGAATCCCCTAACAGAATGCCAGAGGTTTATAGTAGTTTCTTGGGCTGAGAATTATGCCTAACCTGAAATTCGAAAGATACATAATTCTAACATTACTCGCCCTTGCTTGTTTGTAAGTTTTGGTGGGGCTGCAGTTCTGCAGAATTCTACTCTACGCCCTTTCCCCAGTCCCGTAGCCGGGAAATCCTGAAGACAGCTGGCCACTTGGTAGCATCTTTTCATCTCTTAAAAATCATTGGTCTTCCCTCTTCTGTACCATGGATAATAAAAATAAACTTCCCTACAGTGAACGATTACCTTAGAATGTGAAGATGGGCTGAATTAAAAAAGAATTAGGTTGGAATTCCAATGAATTTTGCCTCTAGAATTAATGATAAAACTGTTAACTGTAGCAGGTGTTGATCCAAGTGTTTCCCATGCAGTCACTCTTTGAATTCTCACAATAAACAAATGCCATACTTGTCTTCATTTTACAGACAAGAAAGTTAGAGCTCAGAGAGGTTATGCATTTAACCAAGGTCAGGCAGCAGGTAAGAGATAGAGGTGGACTTCAAACCTGCGTGTTCTTCTGTCACAGCCCATGCTCTTCAGTCCTGCTCTAGATTGCTCCTGGTTGCTGTATAACTCTGGATTAGTCGGACTGCTCTTTAGGAGGTAGAGGAAAGAATCTTCAAGTTTTATGAAGACTGCTTAAAATAATAATAAACTAAGATCTTTCCCTAGAGAAATTATATAACTTTTCTGTTTATTGATAGTCCTTTTTCCAGAGGGAAATATTAGCATGAGCTTATTATCCAAATACTTATGCTAAATACAGATATTATAGATCTAATTATATTTTGATGATGATTTTTAGTATCTTGGTGGACAATGTGGCTAATTCTTTATATGTTCACATTTGACTCTGCATTAATTATTTACATGCTGTGCAAGGCAGTCTTTTACTTTCCTCTCTTATTGATCAGGAAAGTGAATAAAAGGAATGTCCGAAAACAATGAAGGATAAGGAAATAAACAGTATTTATTGTGATACTGTGTAACATATGACCAAACAAGTGTTGAAAATTATGTTTTACATTGTAGAAAAAAATCAGGATCAAGTAGTTATAAATGAAAAATTCTTGAAAAATTCATAGACCAAACAAGTCCTCAATTATTTTTTTCAAAGCAATCATTGCCTGTAATGTAATTAAATACAATATACAGAGGAATACCAAAGTAGAGTTTTGAGAGTCTATTGAAACTTTTGAAAGTCTATTTCAGAGTTTGATTCTGGCATTTATTTCTCCCATTTGATAATGCTAGCTGTAGCATAGTTTGATGAAAAAGTTACCACATTAGGAAAGGTAGCTTCATAGTCTTATTATTTATTGATTTAAACATAGACATATTTTCTTTAAAAATACTCCATAAGTAAAAGTGGTTTTTTTTCCTTTGAATTTGTCTTATGGTGCATCCGTTTAATGAAATCAATCCCAGCTCTAATGAAGCTCATCATGGATTTATGATTTTGTGTCAGATTATTATTTAATATAATATATTAATTTCATTGATTACTTAGTTTAAAAGGTTAATAATATATATTGAAGGAAAGGAAATAGGTGGATACAGTGATATCACCTGAATTCTTCTCTTGAAATATATTTTCACATATTTCACTTCAGGAGTAATTTAGAACATTTTTTTTTTGGATCAAAGAAATTTTTTGATAAGATTTTGTTCTCACTACTGAAATTCAGTAGTTTTTCAAAATTCAGTGTCCAAAGATTACTTTCAGTTTTTATTATAGTAATGGATTTATTGTGTTAAGTGTTTTAATCAAATGCTTAGAATGACACAAAACATTTTAGTAGCCTACAAACTTATTTGTTAAGAATATGGCAATATTTTTTATAAGCACATTATTTTGAAATATACGGTACTTTTTTTTCATTTGTTTTATTCAGAGAGTGGATGATTTTACTTACAAATATCTCTGTGGGATCTTATATAGACAATTGCCTTATAGGGAATATCCATAATTATTATCTTCTTGGGTAACAGTGGTTTTGCATAGTCAGATGAATTTGTGTCAGATATTTGTAAAAAAAACAAATTACACTTTACTTATCATGCATTTTTTCATTAAGAGAAAAATTCTTACTATCAAATTGAAGTGAAGAAACATCGTCTTATAATTAGCTCTGAAATTATTTCTTGAAGACATTTTAAAAATGTAATAAAGGAAATATGCTAACTTAATTTTCTGCCAAGCATTATTTTTTTCTTAAAATTTCATTAGATAATCATGGATGAATCTTATATCTACACTTGATTGTGATACCAAATAAAATTATATCAGACTCAGTAAAGGTAAAATAAAAGAAGATGAGAAAAAATAAGAGTATATGCTTAGTAAAATTTGGAAGTTGTCTTTTATTTCCAGTGGTAATATTAAGCTGAAGTTGAACAGTATAACTTTTGCAGCTGAAGTACTGAGACCACAAAGATGAATGAGACATACTCCTTGACCACAAGGAGTTCACAGTTTGGAAGAGCAGATAGTTATGTATGCGAGTAAAGTACAGTACGGTTATGTACTATAATGAAGCTATTAGGTGCCCTGGGACCACTAAGGTACAGTATAAGGTAATAATTTTAACTAAAATATATTGGCTGGTGAACAGAATTTTACTGTGAAGGAGTAGAGACTGCACTCAATAACCTGTAATAAAAAGACAGACCAGGCTTGGCGCCTGTGGCTCAACGGGCTAAGGTGCTAGCCACGTACACCTGAGCTGGCGGGTTCGAATCCAGCCCCAGGACCCGCCAAACAACAATGACGGCTGCAACCAAAAAATGGCCGGGCATTGTGGTGGGCGCCTGTAGTCCCAGCTACTTGGGAGGCAGGGGCAAGAGACTCGCTTGAGCCCAGGAATTGGAGGTTGCTATGAGCTGTGATGCCATGGCACTCTATCCAGGGTGACAGCTTGAGGCTCTGTCTCAAAAAAAAAAAAGACAGACCAAAAAAGGAAAAATATCCAATGTAAAAGTCCTCGACACACTTGAAGACTAATAGAAAAGCCCCAAATGATTAGATTATTATATGCATGTGTGTGTTAGTTTGGTCAAGAATAATAGTGCAGCGTCTTGACTTTCCCTGGGAAGAAATTTGATTTTTAATCGTTAGAAAACAGAGAATTACTAATGATTTATTTAGTTTACTAATGCGATTTTATCAGTGTCTTAGAAGGACAAATTTGGTATTAAAAAGCTCAAGTGTTTGGTATCTGGAGAAACTGGTGTTGAAAGAGCATTGGAAGCCTCTGGCATGGATGGAGGTGTAAGACGTGATGAGCTCCTGCAGCAGGGGGATGCACGGAGGTGGCCAGGAGGCAGCGACATCGCTGTCAGGAGATTGGGGGCAGCTCTTACAAGTGGTGGAAGATGGGATAGAAGGACATTTCTCTGCAGTTTCTAGTTTGGGTGACTGGGGAGATGTTGATCTTCTTAACTGAAAATAGGGAACAAAAGAAAAAAAAAGTTGAGAGAAAATAGAAATTTAGCTGATATGAAAACATGATGAATTTTTTTGTTGTTGTTCCAGCTTTTTTGGCTGGGCTGGGTTTGAACTCGCCACCTCTGGTATATGGGGCTGTCACCCTACTCCTTGAGGCACAGGTGCCACCCCATGATGAATTTTTTTTAAGAGATTGGCCAATACCCATTTAGGGGGTACCATGAATGAAAACAAAAAAAGAAATAGAAATGTCAAATGACACCACCCAGACCCCTGATCTTTCGCTTTGGGGCAGGAATTGTAACTTACCATTTGGGCATTCGTCAGGATGGAAGCGGTGGACAGTGACTGTAATAACCGCAGCGACTTCACTGCTGAAGTGTGGTTTAGCAGTCGTTTCTAGGGTGCTCTTTCCTCCGTTTCTGTCTATTAGAGCAAAGCTCATTCTCTCATGCTTTCCCTAAACCTGTATCTTTTATTGGCTCGACGACTTTAATGTGTATATATACATCCAACTTGCACCGAGAACTCTGAAGGGTATTAATATGCTTTTGTATTTTGACTCATCTACATATATAGATAAACTGGATGAACCCACCCAGGAGTATGAGAGTGTCAAGAGGGCCATAGAATACATGAAGAAAAATACTGACATAAATAATGAACTGTTTTTGTTTTAAGGGCAAAAACAGCAATCATTTTCTTACCTTATTTTCATTCTGAATATGCATTAAAACATGTTATTTATATATATATAGCATAAATTTCTATGCTTGATGAACTAAAGGAAATTATAATTGGGGACAAAAGCTATAATGAAGTTACTATTTTAAAGATCATTTTTTTTCTTCTGCCAATTGCCATCTCTCAAATAATTTCTCATTTAGAAGCCGGTAATGTCAAATATACAATTAAGCTTATTTGTTAGGAACTTTCCAAGAGGAGAACTGTGATAAAATGATTTTTAAATGTCATTCTCATATGTGTTGATCATTCCAGTGACCTTTCATCTTAACGTTCCTGATATAAATCTGGCTTTCAAAATTAAATTACATCTCCTGGTCATTTTCTAAGAATATATTTATAATGTGAAAAAAGAACAGAGATAGGACCATTATTTCTCACCACAGAAAGACAGTGTCATTGATGTAAAGAAATCGTTTTCAACCTGGGGTGGTGTTGCCCCTCCGCCCTCTCTTCCTTGTGGAGAAATCTGTGAGAGTACTTTTGATCGTTGCAGCGGGGTGCCTGGCTTCTACTTGGAAGAGGCCAGGGATTCTGCAAAGCATCCTACAATGCACAAGAGAGCCCCTCATGATAATTAATTATCTGGACCACAGTGCTAAGGCTGAGAAATCCTGATCGAAGGTAAGAGTTGCAACAATAATAAGAAAAAAACCTAATAGCCAACCTTACTTGGTTTAGTTCTGGAGCCTGCAGTTTTCTGCTGTTTAAAAAAAAAAAAAAAGAATAGTGCATCTCCTTAAATAAAAGACAAACCTAATAAAGAGAATAAGTTGCTTTTAAAACAATTTATAATTAATTAAATTGAAGCATAGCAATTGCACTGTAAGCAGAAACCAAGGTAGCCAAATCTGGTGCTGGCTTATGCTAATTAAAAATCTGTTTGTCAAACCAAATTTGATTAGGCATCTTGTCAACCCTGATTTCTTACTTCGTGCACAAAAAAGGTAATGAAATTTATTAAAATAAAGTCGAATAATCAAGTCCTTAATTTTCACAGGTCTTCTCCCCAATCTGAATCAGTAATGTGTTGCTGTGATGTAAGTGTTGCAAAGCATCTCCCCATAAAAGTTTCAAAATGATGTAAGTCTGTCATGAGGTTTTTCTGTAAACCAGAGAATATTATTTTTTGAGACACTAAATGAGCTGCATGTTTATGATGCAGTTATTTAGTTATTTGTTTTCATTTGAGAAGGTTTTAATGTTTAGAGAGTGAAGTGACAGTATCCGATTTAATTTTAACAGGAATACTCTGGTGTTATCTCTCCTCTGCTCAGAAACTTACCAGGGGCTCCCCACAAGCCAGAGGCCCCACAGTGGCCTGTTAGGCCTATCCGGTGAATTGCTTCCCTCCCCTCTTACCTTCCTAAGGTCTTCTGACTTCAGCTTCTCTCTCCCTCAGTTGTTCTCCAGCCCCTCTGGGCTTCTGTGTGTCAGCCCTAGGAGCTGTTCCAGGCATTCTCCTCGGTAGGGCCCTAGCCCAGAGTGCTTCCTGAGGGCACGGCTTCTCCCCCAGCAGGATGCGTGCTGGTGTAATTCCTTAAGGCCACCCCTCATCTCATTGGTTAGGAGGCCTCCCCTGATAGCGCTGTGTAAAACAGCAGCCCCACGCCCCACCACGCTCGTGTCCCACGAGTTCTCCATAGAATCCTTGCTTAATTTTTCTCTGTTGCACTTACAGCTGATTTATTTTCTAACTACTAGCATGTGAATCTTCATGAGGGCAGGAATGGTGCTTGTTTACCTAACATGTACCTAAAAATATGTTAGTCTGACTCAATAAATAAATGTTACAGGAACTCAACACTGTTTGGGTTCATGTGTTTTTATTAAGTTCACGTTCTGATAATCCCAAGGGGAATAAATTCTTCAGTTAACATGATTATAAGAAAAAAACAGAAATTTTGACTTAGAACAGAGCTGTTTTATTCAAGTGGAGATGCACCTGAGCTGCAGATTCAAGTGGAGGAAGACTTTTCCTTTCCTCTGGCTAAAATGACTGTCACTGGCTTAGGGCTGGCCCACTCCTAAACAAACACTGTAAAACAGGAGAGCAAACAGGCGGCTTCTACCTGGCCTGATCAGTCAACAAGTCACATGAGTCAGCATGTCTTTTTAGAGCGCCTGACCTTCCAAAATACTCCCTTATCGTAGACTGAAATTCCCGTCCTGCTGGCTGGAATCTCAGCCCACACTTGTTTAGTGATCTTTGAAGTGTTTCATGTACCCTGGACAAATTTGAGTCACCTTCGTCAGGAGAGTCAGAGACTCACCCTCTTTTATTTCGGTCGGGTACATAAAACTGCCAGCTGTTTCCTCACCTTCCCGGGAGCATTTTTATCACATTCCAGAAAGCAGAACTAGTCTACCAATAAATGTCATGGAGATTTTTTCCCCCTTTCCTGATTACCAACTCATGCAAATAAGACTTTGAGATAGGCTTCAATTTGACTACTCTGCCCTTCAAAGCAGGGGCCTGCTTTTTAAATGAAATTACCACATTCTGGTAGTTAGTAAGGGACTGGTTGTCTCTCATTCACTCTCCTGTTATAGGAGAATTCTGTTCTTTGTGGTTTCCTTAAAGGCACTTGGGAGTTTTCCTCTAGAGCCAGAATTGGCAAACTTTTCAAACTTTTTCTGCAAAGTACCCAATAGTAAATATGTTAAGCTTTGCCATCGTAGCGTGAAAGCAGCCATAGACACTTCATAAATGAATAGGCATAGCTGTGTCCCAATAAAACTTTACTGATAGACTCTGAAATCTGAATTTCCTTCAATAGTTACATTTCATAAAATATTAACTTTTGAGTTTTCCCCCAATCGTTTCAAAAGGTAAAACCAGTCTCAGTTTACAGGCCATATGGAAATAGTTGGATTTGACCTATGGGCTATAGTTTGTTAACTCCTGCTCTAGCATCTAGGATACTTCATCTTTGTGGGTTACTTAGATTTTGGATATTTTCTCAACTTCCTAATGATTTCTTTCTTGGGTCTGGCAAGCAGCTAGCTCTATTTGTGTCTCCTGGCTACTTTGTAAATTCTCAGAAGGCTGACACTGAGAGATTTGGGTATGTTGGTGACCTCACTGCTTTCTATTGCAGAACTCCTCTTATTGTGAGAGATACTGCCATTTCAACTCTGATTTCTGGTGTAGCTCTGCTCTAGATTCTAGGTCTAATGTGATAGGAATAAGCTTACATCCGTTGTTTAATGTTGCTTTAGTTTCACTATTGGTCTTGCCATTGATCTGTGCTCCCTGTGGCCTGCTGACTAGGTTTCGTGCTTCATGATCAGGTTCTAGATAGTTTCTGCCCACCTCTTGGGGCTTTCATCAGTCAACGATCACACTCAGGTGACCTACAGATTTGGACTTGGTATAGAACTTAAGCTGATACCACTCAAGATTTACCTTTATTCTTTTTCCTTGGGGCGTGATTATCTGTTTCAGATTATCTCTGTGCTACTTCTAGAATAATTTTGGCCTTTGACTCTTTTCCATACTTAAACTCTTGGCCTTTCCATAACATAGGCCAGCCTTGTCTTCATTTGTCAGATTTGCTGCCTTCCAAGTCAGGAAACCAAATCTAACAGGGAGTTATTTTTCTGTTTCTTCTGATTTTGTCATAGTCTTTTTCTATTTCAACCTATCTCTTCCCTTGGTAGACCATGATTTGCATTTCTTACGATGGTAAAAGTAGAATGACTTCAGTTGAGAACTTGCCTTTTTTTAATAACACAAGCTCGTTGTGACAATAATATATACAAAGTGGAATGGAATAATTTTAAGGTAATAGAAGACCCTTTTTCTGAGAGTACAGAAAAGAACATATCTTATTCATCTTCATTTGAAAGTATCTCATGAAGAGATTCCTTTTATTCTCTGGACCTGTTTTTCACTTGTGAAGCTGACCTGAGTCCCATTAAATGCCCTGCCCAGTTTAGTCTGAGTGAACCAGCGTGAGCACCGATAAAGACTGGTGTTCTCAGAGAGAGAGGGTGTCACAGTGCGGAGCACGTGGGCCCTGACCAGGTGTGGCAGGTTTCTCCCTTAAGGAGAGATCAAGGCACAAAGCCAAATCAAGCAGATGATCAAGACGATCAGTGGAAGAAAGTCTGATGTTTTCTGCTGCTAAGTTTGGGAGACGGTGGCCCACTATCATTCCCTCACTTACATATGGATGTAAACCATAAGCTGCCAAACAGAGAACCATGCTTACATTGTGTTGGCAGCTTATCAGAGTTCTGTGGCCTCTAAATCCATTATCACAGTCTAGAGTCCAGACCCTAGTCTCACTGCTGGTGATGGATACAGCTGCCTTAGCTCTTATTCATTCTTTTGCTCTTTCTGGGCCCTGGACTATTGCTGTGCACACTAGAAGTCTGTGTGACTTCACAGACAGCCCTGTGCATGACCTGAAGCTATTTTTCTTGCCTCTAGCCTTAACCTTGTATCCCCCTGACTCTCCACACTAGTGCTTCTGTCCTTGCTGGACTTTTCTATCCTATTTTTCCCTTTTCTATCCTGGAAGATAGAATTATTCCTTTCCATTGAAACATCACATTTTTAGTGTATATTTGACTCCATTTAGATTAAGGAAATATAACTAGTCTTCTGGGATAGTTTTACTTCTGTGGATTTTTTAATTTGATATTTTGATTGTTTAATTTCTAACTCTTGAGTTATGTTACACAGAGATGATTCCTACTACCAAAGGTGAAAGTAAATCTGTAATAATGTTCATGTTTTCTCTTTTTCATGTAGCATGTCACTTGCATTTCACTGATCTATTTTAACCTGATCCCTGGGATGGGTTAGATGTGGTTTATCTCTCTCTGGCTAAACTTGTGGGAGGTGGCGTCTTTAAGAGACGGGGTCTGGGGCAGTGCCTGTGGCTCACTAAGTAGGGCTGTGGCCCCATATACCGAGGGTGGCGGGTTTGAACCCAGCCCCAGCCAAACTGCAATAACAACAACAACAACAAAACATAGCCGGGCATTGTGGCAGGTGCCTGTAGTCTCAGCAACTTGGGAGGCTGAGGCAAGAGAATCGCTTAAGCCCAAGTGTCTGAGGTTGCTGTGACCCCACAGCACTCTACCAAGGGTGACATAGTGAGACTCTGTCTCAAAAATAAATAAATAAGACGTGGGGTCAGATACATCCTGAGGACTCTGCCTTCATGGTAGGAAGTAAGTTCTCCTTCTGGGATTTGTTCTAGAGGGAATGGATTAGTTCCTGTGAGAGTGTCTGGCCCTTCATACATGTCCATGTCCCCTTTGACCATCTGCCATGTTGTGACACAGAACAAACGCCCTCCTAAGAAGCTAAGCAGGTGCCCACATAATCCTTCTTGAACTTCCCGGCATGCAGAACCACAAGCTAAATAAAACTCTTACCCAGCCTAAGATATTCTGTTAGAGCAAAAGACAACCATAATGTGGCTCAGCGCCTGTGACTCAAGCCACATACACCGGAGCTGATGGGTTTGAATCAAATCCAGTCCCGCCAACCAACAATGACGGCTGCAACCAAAAAATAGCCAGGCATTATGGCGGGTGCCTGTAGCTACTTGGGAGGCAGAGGCAGGAGAATAGCTTGAGCCCAAGAGTTGGAGGTCACTGTGAGTTATGATGCCATGGCACTCTACCCAGGGTGACAGCTTGAGGCTCTATCTCAAAAAAAAAAGAAAGAAAGAAAAAAGACAACTACAATGTCCATTTTGTAAAGCAAGGAATTTAATGATCACTATAAGTAGATCATGATGTAGCCCCACACAAATCATATCATGATTTTAGTTGTTACCATTATCAGATTTACTGCTTTAGTATTTTTCTAATATTATTAGAAATTCTTGGCAACATTTCATTTTTAAAAATGACATTCTTTTTGAAAAATAGCTGGAAAAAATATGGAAACAGTTCATACAGTGCTTTGATATCACATGGCTTGAAAGACTGGGACTTATCTGGGTGAGGAAATGAAAAAATAGGGAATGGAATGATATTTTATTAAACAAATCTTTCAATCTGTGTCAGCCAGTCAATGAAAAGGAGCTTGAACTACTCCATAGGCTATAAGTTCCTTGATGTTATCCTGGTTGTAGTCCTGCCACGTGTATGATGCTTTCATCAGAAATCAAGAATGAAGCCTTAGTCTGCCCTTATATCAGGGGTAATAAAATCATATGGGGATCTATGAGAGAGGGTGCTGAGAATTTCCACTGCCCTAACCATCTTCCACAGACAAGGAAGAGTTATTAATTATCAACCTCTTTACAGGAAGGAAAATGATGTTTTAGGCTGGCTAGGGCACATTGCACAAAAAGGTGAAGACAGTTAAATAGCTTCACTCTTCCTCCCAGAACTGACTTGGACAGTTTCTGGGAACTTTTTTCTATTTTTTTATATTTTAAAATGTTAAGAAAGTACAAACGTTTTTGCTACCTAGATTCCTTGTAGAATGCTACGTCAGGACTTTTGGTGTGTCTGTCACCAGAACAGTGTCCACTGTACCTGGTAGGTGAGTTTCATCCCTCCTTTTCCTTCCCAGCCCACCACCTTCTTTGTTTTAAATGATCTTTACATCTCTTTGTGCCTGCGCATAACTATTGTTTAGCCCCTACTTATTGGTGAGAACATACAGTGTTTCATTTTCCATTCCTGAGATATTTCACTTAGTATAATGGTCTCCAGTTCCATCTCAGTTTCTGCAAACAGCATTTATTTTATTCCTTTTGGTGTCTGAGTGCTACTTCATGGTGTGTGTGTGTGTGTGTGTGTAGCATTTTCTTTAACCACTGATGACTTGAGACAAGTTCCTTTCTAAGTAAACACATAGGTATCAGTTTAGGTTTAATTCAGCCTGAGGATATCGTGCTATCTAAATCTTATGGCACTTGTGCATGAGAAGAAGGTGGGAGGCAGGGCAGTGGAGGTGAATCCAAGTTCTGATAGTACCCGTAGGGATACGCCTGCATTTTCTACAACCCTGGAAAGGAGTAGCTGTGGATCTTTTCACCTGTCTCTCTTCTACCCCACTTTAAGATTATGGCTTCCTTGAGATAAAAATGACTCTCTAGGGTCCGTCTGAAGTGGAAATCCTGATATCCAGTGAAGTCTCAAAACTTGTTTCCTGGTATTTTTAGAACACAGTAACTCTGGGAAAAATACACATGGGTGAGTCGACTTTTAGAACATGATTCTGTAGCATGGAAGCCTTTTTTTTACATTTAAAATTCCTTCCATAAAATTGCACATTCTTGGGCTTCAGTATTATAGATTGACCTAGAATGGGCTCTAGGAGTCTATTAATACCACTTGCTTATTTTTGTTTGCTTATTTTTTATTTACTTATATATTTTTTAAATTAAGCACCCTTGGTGGTTGAGACAAGTTTTCAAGGACCACTGTGTACAAAACCATTGTCCTAGATATGATGTTATAAAGAGCTAAATCCCCAGGAAAACTTGAGCCAGGAACCTTCTATTCAACTCCTTAGATCCTGAAGTTCCTTGACCTCTTTATCTTTTTCATATCAAGTCTAGAGAATGCAATCTACAAGAAAGATACATTCTTAGACAGTGTTAATCTGAAATCGACTGTGTCTAAACAATTAATTTTTTTTTTTTTTTTGAGACAGAGTCTCACTTGGTCACCCTTGGTAAAGTGCCGTGGCGTCATAGCTCACCGCAACCTCCAACTCTTGGGCTCAAGTGATTCTCTTGCCTCAGCCTCCCAAGAAGCTGGGACCACAGGTGCCCACCATAGCACCTGGCTGTTTTGTTAAGAGATGGGTCTTCGGGCGGCGCCTGTAGCTCATCAAGTAGGATCTGGCCCCATATACCAAAGGTGGTGAGTTCACACCTGGCCTCGGCCGAACTGCAAAACAAAAATAGCCGGGCGGTGTAGCAGGTGCCTGTAGTCCCAGCTACTCAGGAGCTTGAGGCAAGAGAATCACCTAAGCCCAGGAGTTGGAGGCTGTTGTGAGCTGTGTGACACCACAGCACTCTACCAAGGGTGATAAACTGAGACTCTGTCTCTACAACAACAACAAAAAAGAGAGATGGGTCTTGCTCTTGCTCAGACTCAAACCTGTGAGTTCAGGGCAATCCACTTACCTCAAACTCCTAGAGTGCTAGGATTACAGACATGAGCCACTGCTCCCAGTCCAACAATTAATATTCTTATTTATTTATTAATATCGTCTTCGGTTTTTGACTCATTTCAGTAAATACTGAGTATTTTATTATGTGCCCTGTACAGAAGATGAAGTTGTATGTCAGAGAGAGTAATGAATTTGCCTGAGGCCGTTTAGTTTATGAAGGGAGGAACCAGGATTCAAATACGTTTGTTTGATTCCAAAGTTCAGGTCTCTACCATACAAGCATTCTGTTCTTCACTTCCTCATCTACTCAAAGCTGAGAGAGCTCTAGATGCAGCTATATCACTTTTTATTTAAACAAAGCACTAGATTGTGCTCAACATAGTATTAAATGTTATTGCCACGTAAGAGGCTTTCAACTTGTGGGAGAAATTAGGATATTTGCATATGAGAATGCTCCATAGTTCAAAGGAACGTGTAATTAGTGCCCAATTTAGATATATAGGGAAGAGAGAGGCTTTTATTGTCATTGGAATGTTTTCTGCAGAGTATTGGACAGATCTGAGTATCTGGAAGGAAAAGATTTAGGAAGGAAGGAACAATGTTGACCCCAAGTCATGAAAGCTGAAATGAGTCCATCTGTGGACAATTCCGGGTAATCATCCTTCTGCATTTTAAAGGTTATTAACATACAGTTAGCTGTGCATGTAATTTCCCCATCTTTCCCTTCTTACTGGACAATGTTTGAAAGGCCAGCACTCTTTTCATTTCCTTAATGCCTATCCAAGCCTCTACATTCAGGCTCCTCCTTATGTATTGCAGTAAAATTGTTCTCATAATGATTGCCACCACCTTTGTATTACTAAGTACAGTGGAACTTTCTTAATCTTGCTTGGTATTGTTCTGTAGTTGGAAGTATGAGTCACCTTCTTTGGCTTTTGTTACACTAGTGGTTTTAAAATTTCTTTCTTATCTCTAACCTTTTGTTCCCATTCTTCTTCATGAGTTCCTCTTCTTCTGCTTATCTCTTAAATCTACCCAGGACATCTCATTAATAAAGGTATGTTGGTAATTCCCAAGTCTATTTTTAGGGTTCCTCTCCAACTCCCTTCCGACTAGTTACTGGAGTATTCACTTGAAGGTCTTCCTGCTTGGTACCTTAATAGTAATAATACTATGCATAAAATGGACCTGTTTTCTAGCTGCCCCACCCCGCCCCCACCCAAACCTGCTCCTCTGCCTGTGTTCCCCACCCCGCTAGTCCTGGCATCATCCTGTCTGCCTCTTTCCCTTGACAATTTCCATAATCACTTAACATTTCCCACTCCCACTTCCTGAATAACCCTTTCCTCTTCTGAATTCTTCACTTTCTATGATGAAAGTGGTATTTCATATTATTTTCTACTATTAGGAGATTAGGGGTCTTTCTATGTTACTCAGCCTCATCTTGAATTCCTGGGCTCAAGCATTCCTCCCACCTCCCAAGAAGCTGGAGGGCTGTAGGTACAGGCTATGCCACCCAGCAAGGTGTTTTTTTAAAAATGCAAATCTGATCCACCACGCTTCTCCTTTCAATCCTCCCATAGCTTCCTATTTCCTCAGGCTGTACTCTAAAATTCTGACATGGCGAAGCCTTGTACTTTTTCAGTTTCCCTATTTGTTCTGTACTCTATAGCCACACAGACATCTTCCCCGACCCTGCACTTTCTAATTTTTCCACCTTGTTTCTGTGCCTCTCTCTGCTCTTTCTCTCACTCTCCCTTTGTCTGGCTGATCTCCTTTTTCCCCTTTGGGCCTCATCTCTGACATCACACCTTAGCCTTCCCTAACAGCCCCTAACTGTGTTCTGGATGGGTGCTGCAGTGTACAAAGCTGCCTGGCCGAGGGGTGCAGGGCTTCCTGTCTTATTTGCATAGTAGCCTGTGCAGGCCAATGTTGCTCTGGTACCATATTACTTATTTATATATGCTCTGTTCTTCCCCAAACTTAGCTCCTAGGCCTCGGGAACCTCACTCATAATTTATCTTCAGGCCTACCATGCACATTTCATTAAATCTACTGTAAAGCATGGTGTAATAATCATACCAGTTCATATGCACTGCTTCCACAATTTACTATACATTTTCTTATTTATTATTCTTTTCTGATGCACAATAAAGCTAAGTCATTCATCTCCTGAGAAAGGGAAGTACTAATAGATTAAGATGGTGCTTCACACAGAAGCCCTGCCCTTAGTAACACTGTCTCCCTAACACGACTCTGGACTATGCCAGTATTTCTCTAAGTCATTTTTTTCCTTTGGGCAACATCGCAGGGACATCCGAATAGTACTTTCTCTAGTGTTGCCTTAATGGAAGCTGAGTAGGAGCGTAGACCTCATGAGTTTGCTTTGTGGAAGCAGGTACCTGGTTATGGAGGGCAAAGTTCCTCTGATATTTTCTAAAACCCCACTTTTCTAACATCCTGAAATGATCCAGTTGCTCCTGCCCAGTAAGTCCAAGCCACCCTCCTGAATGTGTTAGTGCCGTGGTGAGAGTCCTCTGTGTTCTGTGCCTGGTAAGGACTGAATCTTCCCTCCAGAGAGACGTCCCCCGTGGAAATCACACCTCAGGAATGAAATAATGCACTTCCTGCCTCTCCTTCTCATTATTCACAGACTTACACTCTTCACACACCTACCTCATTTTTCTTATCATACTCCGGTTCTCACTCCTGCCTCCAGATTCTCTCTTTCTCTGCCCAGCTCGGTCTCTGTCTCTGACACGTGTCACATTGTCACACACACTCCTCCTCCTGTCTGCCTGTCTTTCTAGTCAGAGCTGTTCTGTGCTCCTGTTCAGCATCATTGTTTTCAACCTTGTCTTCCCAATGAGGTTTCCCTGTTGTTCATCTGAATCTGTTTCCTCATATTGTGCTTGGACTGACGTACAGAACTATTTTAGTGTACTGTTGGCTCATAGCTTCTGCTCAAAGATCCAGAAATTAGAAGACTGATTTGTGGGTCAGGCTCTGAAGCTACAAGTTGGGAAATACTGAGATGTGGGTTGGTAGATTTGGGGGAGAGAGGATGGAGAGCTGTATGTCCAGTTAAGAGGGGTCACAGCGAGGGCTGCTGTTATTTCTTGCTAGGTCTGCACAGGAAAGGCCTGGGAACCAGTGTATAGACCAAAACAAAAGAAAACAACTTAAGATCTCATAGTTTTATGTTTTCTGGAAAAAAATTCAGATTTTTATCTTCCTTGATAGATATTTCAAAGCAGTTTGCATCCAAGTTTATACCACAATACATCTATGGTTGATAGATTTCAAGAACATCTCCTGAATAATTGGATTATTATTTGCTTGCTGCTAAGGATTGTTGAATACATGCCCAAACCCAAACAAAAGGTTGCATTTAGCTGCTTCAGTGAGGACTTCTGAAACCAAACATGAATGAAACCAAGGAGGAAGGAGAAGGCCTCATAAGTTTATGAAACTTGCTAATGGGTCTTTAAAGAACCCCGTTCTAGAAGTGCTTTCACTCAGCTCTTTCATTCCACTGATGTATTTTACTTTATGTTATATTGAAAAACATGAAACATTAGGTATGTACCTCATTTTAGATGTAGAACTATTTTGAGCATTATAGGGAAATTATTGCGAATTTAAATTTACACTTGGCCTACACGTTGGCTTTATTCCTTTATTCAGCCATTTAGCAACTTTTTTGTGCATGTGCCTGTGTTAGTTACTCTTCTCGACACCTGCCATATAGCACTGAACAAATGAAAAGAAATTCTTTGCCCTTATACTCCTTCTGTTTTAGGGACAGGGACTGAGGATAGATCAAGCCTTTGGTGGGATTGTGATAAGTGAGCCATCCCTAGAAGAGGGTAAGGGAGCAGGATTTGCAGACACCTGCGGGTGCCGGGGATCTCTCAGGGGAAGTGAGATGGGAGCCTGTCTGGGATGGCCGAGACAGCACACAGACCATGCAGTACAGGGTGGCCTGGAGAGAGGTGGGGCTGTGAGTCATAGTGATGCCACCATAGAAGACAGGGGCTTTTTGTGTCCCCCAAATTCATATGCTATGTCCTCCAGTATAATATGATGGCATTTTGAGGTAGGGCCTTGGGGAGGTAACTAGGTTTAGGTGAGATCATGAGGGTGGGAGGTCCCATGATGGAATTAGTGTTTTTCTAAGAAAAGACTCTCCACTATCAGAGGACACAGCTAGAAGGTGGCCCACCCGCAGACCAGGATGCAGGCTTTCACCAGGAACCAATTCTACCTGCCCCTTCATCTTAGTCATCCCCACCTCTGGAACTGTGAGAAATAAATGTCTGTTGTTTAAGCCACCAATCTAATGTTATTTTATGGCAGTTAGAGCAGATTAATAAGGGTGGAATGGCTTTGGAAAGTTCCGAGAAGAGGAGTGTGCTGATCTGGCTTTTGGTTAAAGAGGATCTCTCTGGCTGTTATGTTGCAAGAGGACTTCAAGGGCCACAGCAGAGGCTGGAGAACCTGTAAGGAGGCTGTCACAGTTATCAGTGGCCTGAATTGGTGATGGAGCACCATAGTCAGATGCATGATGTGTTTGGAAGGCAGCGCTAAGTAAGTTCTCAGTGAATTGGATGTCAGAAATAAGTTATAGACCGAAGTAAGTCAAGGATAAATCCTGAGAACTTAAGGATGGAGTCATCCTATAGGAGTGAGGTACCCATGCTCTGATAGGAAGATGAAAGGATCAGTTACTGGCACATTCATTTCGAAATGCCTATTAGACCTCTGAGTGGAAGTAACAAAGAAAGTATTGGACATGAGTCTGAAATTTCGTAGGAGTCAGGGCAAGAAATATAAAATTAAGAATTGACAGCATGCAACTAGGAATGGTATTAAAATTGTGACAACTGTTGTGGCTTGAGTATCGACCAGTCAGAACAGGCGCCTCATTTAACACCCAGCATGGCCATCCAACCCTGGGAGCAGCACCTCAGTCCTGCGTGCACTCACGTTAGCCAGAGAAGTTCATTCTTTCCACTTTTGTCATTCTCAGCTTTTACAAATAAAGTACAAACTTTGTGGATAAACCATAAATGCAGACTCCCCATTAAAACCAAAAAGATACTAGAAACCATAAGCAGGGCGTATTTCTTTTTCCATTGGTGTATCTTTCTCGTCTCTGATTCGTGTTATGTCCAGTCGATTTCCTTGAAAAGGTTAAATGCAAGTATTTAATATGGTAACATATCATCATTATTTTTGAAGGCCTAGAACTCATTTGAAAGTAATGGCCTTCAAGTACAATATTTAATATGGTAACATATCATAGTATTTTTGAAGGTCTAGAACTCATTTGAAAGTAATGGCCTTCAAGTACAATAGACCTGTGTTTGCATCTTGAGTCTCCATTTTACCGCTTATTTTAGCAGAAACAAGTTCCTTTTTCTTCCTTTTTCCGTAAAGAAATCTGTAAAGCTAGAAACAAGACTACCTTTATAAGAAATTCTGTGTATAAAGGATTTTTAACAATGTATTAATTGAATAGTATCATTTCCCACCCAAATTATATGATTTTAGAGCTTAAAAAGACTTTACCTTGACTCTTAATAGTAACAGGTCAGATCATTATAATAATATTCATCCTCTTTGTGTTGGATTTAGACTCTAATCTAAATCCATACTTAGGCACTTTTATTTAGAAAAAGGAAATTAAATTGTTACTGAGAAAAGAATGATTTTGATTAGTTCTTTCTCACAAGTCAGATTGGAAAAATTCAGCAAAAAATGCCTTCTTACACAGAGCTGGCTATCAGTTATATCTTTATATAAATATCTGCTTATGATACCATCTCCCAGTGACTTACTAACCCCTGGCCTTTGTTGATGAATTCCTATATTCAGTTCTAGTCAAGATCTTGCTCTGATTTTTCAGGGCCCAGCCATTATGTGAGGATAATCACAAGGCCAAGGAGTGTGTGTCTTGGGTAAGGAGAGTCTGGCCTTCCAGGCTTGTGAAGATCCTGCACTTTCAAGTCCTTGACACCTCTTTGTTCTGGGCAGATCTGGAGAGAATGCTTTGGCTGCCTTCCCACCACGATGGGACTATAAATTCCAGGAGGATTTCTTTTAATAAGACCGTTTTGTTTACTATCAATTTCCCAATGCCTAGTAAATTTTCTGGCACAGAAAAGGTGCTCAAGAACTATCAGTTTGATTAATGCATGGAAACAAAGTACTATGGTGCTAATTGTTCCTCAGTGTCATTTGGAACTTTGAGGAAACCAGGTCCTGGATGAGCATCTGATTTCTGTGAATGCAGCTTGTAATTGATTTACAAATAACACTCTTGGGGCCGTGACTACCAGACTTGGCCTAGGTGTTGTATTACACTCAATATTTTTCCTTTTCCTTATCCTCACTAAATTACGGATTTTACTTACATTTTTTTTGTCTCCCCACCAAAGAGATGAAAAATTATAAGTGTGGGTCAATATTAATTGCTGAATTCCTTCTTTTCTTTGAAGTTCTTTCATAGGAGGTGTCTAGCTAAGTCCCTCCTTAAAATCAATAACTTTTCCAATTTGCTAGATAAGCCTGATTAAGTATGTCAGCACCTAACATGAACAGAGCTGTGAATGATTCAAAATTGTGTATTCCCTCCAACATGTAAAGGAAAATATGGACAGCCCCAAAGGCCCAGACTAAGAGAGAAAGAACAGGGAAACCTTGGAGCCCCCTCTTTTGTGAGTAACATCCTTGAAGGTTGGGAAGTGACTTTCTGGGTTTTGTAGGACTCTACTACAAGCTGGGCTATGCTTTCTACTTGTGCTTTTTATCCTACTTTAAAAACAAAGACTTCCTCTGGAAATCTGGGCAGTAACTCTACCCTTTCCAACTGTTACATGATTATACACGGTTTTTTTGTTTGTTTGTTTTTTCTTTTTTTTTGCAGTTTTTGGCCTGGGCTGGGTTTGAACTTGCCACCTCCAGTATATGAGGCTGGTGTCCTACTCACTGACCCACAGGCACCTGATTATAACATTTTTGAACCTAATTCTTAAAATGATAACAATTATTAAAAATTTGACTCATGCCTATAGCCCTAGCATTTGGAGCGTCCGAGGTAGGATTGCTTGAGGCCAAAAGTTGAAAGACCAGCCTGGGCAACATAGTGAGACCCAATTTCTAGAAAAAAATTTAAAAAATAGCCATAGTGACATTCATCCTCGCTATTCAGGAGACTGAGGCAGGAGGATTGCTCGAACCCAGGAGTTTGAGGCTGCAGCACACTCCTGCCTAAGGGACCAAGTGAGACCCTGTTTCTTAAAACGATGAAATAAAAAAATCTATTGAATGTATGCCTATGCCAAACATGGTGCTGCATGCTCTGTATGCATCATCTTGTTCAATAATCACGGTTACCCCCTGAGCTAGGCACATGGCATTGTGAACCTTTCACCAATGATGGAATGAGAGCACAGGTAGCAAGCACCTTGCCCAGCCTATGGCCAGTTGTTCTGCCTGCAAAGCGACAGTCACTTCTGCGCTGTTTCACTCAGTGACAGCTAGGGAGGCCTGGGATTATTTTGTTTATCTTGTTGGAAATTACATTTGCAGTAATGACCAAATATGTTGTGATGTTAATTCCCCTTGGAAATGCAATTTGATTATGTTTGGTAAACTGAATGAGTGTCTGCTATCCAAGAATGCTGCTTTTAATTGATTTACAAATTTCATTATTTAGAGCTGTGACTGCTGATATTGGACTGGGTGTCCTATTGCCCTCCATGTTGCTGTTTTTGTCTCCCTGCATTGACACTATTTTCTGTATTAGGCCATTTGAATCATGTCCCTTGAAAGTAGCCTGCTAAAGAAAACTGCATAATTGTGGTAACTGAGGTAAGGTAGCCTTTGTGTAGAAAACACCAAAACCACCTGCAGTGGGAATTGTTTTTTTATTTATTGTTTATAAGAGTGGTGGAGATAAATAGATAATTTTTAAAAAATTTATTTTTATACATGCATAATTTGACATCTCATGAAGATTCAACATGTAGGCCTTTTAATGTCTACACTGAGTTTCCTCATAGTGATTTTTTTGCAGAGCTCCCATTAGAATTTACTTTATAGTCTTTTACATCCAGGTTATCTTCACTTTTGTCTTTGTATGAGAAAGCAGCTATTCTTCCATTTAGAACAGATGGCTTTAGGAAACAATTAAACTTTTGAAAACCATAAGACTATGTCTAGGAACAGATTATTTCCCAATTCTAGGGAAATAACCTGTAAGCATTAATTACTTTGTGGTGCTTTTCAGTATACGAGAGTCCTTGCCACTCTATTTGTTGATCAAGCTGAGAAGGACCTAAGAATTGGATCTGAACTTGCTCAGATTCTTTCTCCCTACAAGCATCTTTCAGTGTCTAGACTTTGACACTGTATTTAAGAGGGTGTCTACCATTTAGTGACTACATTCTACTGCATTATGCACTACATTATGGCAGGACAATGACTTGCACGTCACATGAGTATGATTAGCTCTCCCTCCTCTCTCCTCGGTTTTTATTTTTTGGAGGGGAGAATGTATTAGGTCGACAATTTTTATATCAAAAACATTCTAGCATAAAGTTGTATTTTTATGATTGGAATCTGTGAATGTGTGTGAATCAATCATCATTGCAGATGGAAGATTCTAATTCTATACCAGGGAACATGCAAGCTCATGCTAATACAGCAGAAAAATGAATGATCTAGGGGCGGCACCTGTGGCTCAATGAGTAAGGCGCTGGCCCCATATGCCGAGGTGGCGTGTTCAAACCCAGCCCCCGCCAAAAACTGCAAAAAAAAAAAAAAAATGAATGATTATTTTTTACATTTTTGCTCATTCTAAGAGTTCTGTCTCTGTTTAAAATCAAGTCAGGTCTTATGTTCCATTGGGGTTAATGCTGAGGTTGATAGTGGAGGAAAAGATCTGAGAACCAGAAAGAAACATGAAGACCCCTAATTGCAAGACTGAGAGGTAATGAATGAGAAGTTTCATATTCTGGGTTTGGATTTGGGAGGACTCTCAGTTAGATCAGAAACCTTTCATTTTCACATACAAGCTTCAATTTAATAACAAATGATAACCACTATTGTTATTCTCTAACGTTGTATGCCAGAACTTCCAAAGGAGGCTCATTAATGCCTGATCCTCTCTATTCTAAATAATACTGTTTAAACTAACCTAAGTAGGCTTGTATCTACAATTCCATCATTGGAGTCTTCTATCCTTTTAAGTTTTTGTTCAAAACTTGCAAATTAAACTCTATTAAAGATACCTTAAATGTGAACACAGTGGTGTGTACATGTAGTATCAGCCACTTGGAAGGTTGAGGTGGGAGGTTCACTTGAGCCTGGAATTTGAAGACCATTTTGAGACCCGCTTCCCAATCTCAAAAAAAAAAAAAGAATTAAAAATGTATCTGTAGGCTGTGCACCTGTCTTCTTCAGAGAAGCTTCTCTTCAGGTCCCTTTGCCTACCCTGAGATGGGATCACTTGTTCTTTTCTTGCTAATACGTTTGAGTTCTCTGTGTATTCTGGTTATTAAACCTTTGTCAGAGACATAACCTGCAAATATCTTCTGCCATTCTGAGGGCTGTCTGCTTGCTTTACTTACTGTGTTCTTGGTTGTGCAGAACAGGTCACAGTAGTGTATTTTTGATGCTGCTTCAATTGCCCGGAGGGTCATCCTCATAAAGTATTTGCCCAGGCTGATTCCTTCAGGAGTTTTCCCTGCATTTTCTTCTAGTATTTTTAGTTTCATGACCTTAATCATCAGAGAAATGCAAATCAAAACTACTTTGAGATATCATCTAACTCCAGTAAGATTAGGCCACATCACAAAATCCCAAATCCAGAGATGCTGGCGTGGATGTGGAGAAAAGGAAACACTTCTACACTGCTAGTGGGAATGCAAACTAATACAGCCCTTTTGGAAAGATGTTTGGAGAATACTTAGAGATCTAAAAAGAGACCTGCCATTCGACCCTATAATTCCTCTAAGAAGAAAGTCCAAAAACCACATTATAACAAAGATATCTATATCAGAATGTTTATTGCAGCCCAATTCATAATTGCTAAGTCATGGAAAAAGCCCAAGTGCCCATCAACCCACGAATGGATTAACAAAATGTGGTATATGTACATCATGGAACATTATGCAGCCTTAAAGAAAGATGGAGAGTTTACCTCTTTCATGTTTACACAGATGGAACTGGAAAATATCCTTCTTAGCAAAGTATCTCAAGAATGGAAGAAAAGTATCCAATGTACTCAGCCCTACTATGAAACTAATTTATAGCTTTCATATGAAAGCTCTAACCCAATTATACTCCAAGAATATAGGGAAAGGGGCAGGGAGGGTGGGGCGAAGGATGGGTGGAGGGAGAGTAATTGGTGGGGCCACACCTCTGGTGCATCTTAGAAGGGTACAGGTGAAACTTACTCAATGTAGAATATAAATGTCTGAACACAATAACTAAGAAAATGCCATGAAGGCTATGTTAACCAGTTTGATGAAAATATTTCAAATTGTATATAAAACCAACACATTGTACCCTATGATTACATTAATGTACACAGCTATGATTTAATTTAAAAAAAAGAGAGAATCTTTACCATCATGAATAAAAAGCACAAAGCATGACCATCATCCTGGATAGTTGTTTCTTCACTCACCATGGATGTGTATCTCCCTCCTGAATTAAATGCAAGATTCTGTCACTAATTGCAAGCAGGTTCATGGCACGACAATTTCATCACTATGCCCTATGATCACTGATCTCCCTGAAGCTATAAACTAGCTCCAACCCAAAGAAGGGCAAACAGATACTAGTGATAATACCTACCCAACTAACATTTTCCTCTTGGTCAGGGATATCCACTAAGGCATTTGATTTACTTTGTTTTATGTTTGTGGGTTGGGGGATAGAAGTTTCCGTAAGTCTTCTGTCTCATGAGCAACAACTCACAAAACTCATTGGCAGGTTGTCCCAGGTGAGGGGAATGTTAGGTGGATAGATGAATGAAGGTGTCACCTGCAATCAGTCTGGATTTTGTTTAAAATCCTCAAATGTATCACCTTAAACATAATTCCTGACATTTTCAACTAAGCAAATTTCTCCTCGCCAGTAGCATGAGTGATAGCTGAAGCAAAGCAAAGAGCTGATGTTTGAATGGCCTAGTAAAAACCTATCACCTGCTTTCAAATACCAATTTGTGGCTCTGGTTTAAATGAATATATAACCCTTGGATTTTATTTCTGCAACAAAGAATTTTAAAACTGTAATTGTTTTCTAAGGTCTCTGTCATTCTGAAATTCTGGGACTTGATTTTTTTTCTAAATCATGTTGTTTTCATGATATGTTACACAAAATACAAGTATGGTAGACAACTTCCATATCCCATTATATTTTGAATAGCTTTTCCAGTGCATTAAATTATAACACTATGCGTCTGTTCTTACCAATTTAGAAGTCATTAATCAAATTCCTGGGCTCCCTCGCAGCTAGAATGCAGGCATGTCACTGTCACTAGGCTGGTCCAGCTAACAAATGTTTGCCATATGTCATTTGAGAATTGATCAATGTCAGGAGACAGATTTTGTCTGGACCTTCTATTTTCATCAATGAGTGTGATGGGAAAGGGCTCTGGTTTGAGGGGACCAACGGCATAATATCTAACAGTCTTGATATAGAAGTAACAAAGATCTTCGTGAGATTGGTAGTTAGGGTACATCATTGGTGTTAATGGCAGCAGATGTAGTGGGAGCTGTTCTCTCATGAGGCTAATTCTGGAGCTTATTTTTGGTATTTTTCTTTTTCCTTTTCTGAAAACTTAATTCTGAGCCCTCCCATCAATTCTGGGAGCTGCTTGATAATGTTTTAATAAATTTCTTAGAACAGATGGAATGAATTCAAGTGTTTGCAGTTAATAATACTAAGAACTTTGAAAAATGTGTCAGTTATCAAATTGTTTAGCCAAACTTTCAACCTAATCTGAAAGCATTTCTGTTTAGGAGATATTAAGAATTCAAACTTTTCCAAAATAATTTCATTTTCTAAGATTGTATTGTCCTTAAAAAATGAAAGAAAATAAAAACAAAATTCTCTTTTACTTGAAAGAAAACATTACCTTCATTTTCCATTTTACAGTAAAAGACTTTCTTTTATATCCTTTTAATTCACATACACCATCTTTTGAGAGCTTTTTTTTTCCAGAGAGCCCCAAATATGTCATGAAATGAATAATTTGAATGCCCAGAGGCTTTGTAGCAGGAAAGATAAGTCCTTTGAGAGGATCAGAGAGCGTGATAGATATCAAACTCACTTTTAACTTCACGGTTTCATGGAAGGAATCAAGAAAGGAGGTCACCCAGACTTCTTATTTTGCTGATCATCTTTTTTATAGGTAATTTTCACATTAGAGTTAATCATAGTTCATATTAATATTTAAGATGGATTTTTAAATTAACAAGGATTTATCTTTTATTCCTTTCCTATTTATTTTTTATTTCCTTCCGGAAGGGAAGCCAGTCTTACAGTATGTTATAAACTTTGGTGTAATTTGCTAACCAGGGTCATCATTCGTAGACAGGGTCATCATTCTAACACAGGGTCATCATTTGTAGACAGTCCTTTAATAGTGTTTATGATTATACAAGAAATATTGAATACTTAGGAAGACTGTAACCAGAAAATGAAAGTTCATAAAGTAGATTGATTAGGTAATTAATGTATAAAAAGTTTTGCTTTATTAATAGTTAACCACTATTAGCTTTTATTTCCTCATTGACAATTAAGTATTTCTGTTTATTAATCAATAATACCTCAGTAATTAGTTCTGTGAGCAGATAAATATAATTAAAGAGCTAGAAGTCATGATGTTTATTTAAAGAAATAAATACAGGTGACTTTAATTATTTGCAGTTTCTATATTTGTGAGTTTATCTGCTCTTAAAACTTTGCTTATATCCCCATCAATGCTAGCATGCTTTTGTGGTCACTGATGGACGTACAGATACGTGCAGCGAGAAGTTTGAGTTGCTCTGTGTGTGTGAACGTTCCCAGCTGAGGTCTAACAAGGTCACACTCTGCCTTCAGGTTTCAACTCCCATGCACTAAGCAAATGTCCTTTCCACTGTCTGTGTAATGTCACATTTTTGTGCTATTTTGGGTCATTTTGCTATTTAAAGTGGCTCCGAGCATAGTGCTGAAATGCCGTCTAATGATCCTAAGTTCAAGAAGGTTGTGATGCTGCTCTATGGAGAAAATCTGTGTGCTAAATAAGTGTCATTCATGCATGAGCCATGATGCTGTTAGCTATGAGTTCAATGTCAGTGAATCAAAAATATGTGTTTATTAAGGCATCTTTAAACAGAAACACACATAAAACAAGGTTATATGCTGATTAGTTGACAAAAATGCTATGACTAGAAGCTTGCAGGAAAGCAACCCTACACTTCTGGAAGCAGTTTTAATATTTACTAATTCAGTTTTCATACTGATTTAATAAAACATAACTACCATAAATAAAGAGAGTCACCTTTATTAAGCAATCTGAAATTTATTGTGATGTAATGTGTTAGAGACAATTATTTGAACTGAAAAAAACTAAATTTACTTTTAAGGGAACAAATTTTTATAGAGAGATGTAAACATTTGTTAATAGTGTGTATATATATACATATATATTTTTTTTTTTTTTTTTTGACACAGAGTCTCAATCTGTTGCCCAGACTAGAGTGCTAATGCATCAGCCTAGCTCATGGCAACCTCAAATTCCTGGGTTCACGCCATCCTCCTCTCTCAGCCGCCCAAATAACTAGGACCATAGGCACCCAGCTAATTTTTTCTGTTTCGATAGAGGTCTCATTCTTGCTCAGGCTGGTCTTGAGCTCCTGAGCTCAAGTGATCCTGCCTCGGCTTCCCAGAGTGTTGGGATTACAGGCATGAGCCATCACACCTGGCCAGTATAATTATTTTGAAAGGTATTTTTCTCCACTTCTTTTTTTCACTTCAAAGAGAGTATCATATGGCAATTGATTATTAAAGTGAAATAATGGAAATTTTCCAAGTGATAATTTGCTGCTTTATTCACAAATAAAACTAAAGTCTTTTATTAACAAACATTTTTTATGACTCTCCAGAACAAAGCTTCTCTTTTCCTTTCTCTTTGTATAGTCGACATTATGCGAAATGTCATGTAAAGTTAGGTGTTGGTGAATTGGTCTAATTGAAGAAATGGCTGGGATCCATCTAACTCAGCCCCTAATTTGCATCTGAGGCTTGGAGGCCCCGATCCCTTCTGTTCTTTGCCAAGATTGGAGAGCAAGCTGCTGGGTAGACAGGGCTTGCACTAACACTTCCAAATGCAGGCAAGCGCTTCTGTTCTCTCCCAGGCTCTCCACTCTGCGAAGCTCCACTACCACACATCCTCAAATAACTCCCAAGGGACTGCCACAAGGATGAAAAGATCTATTTCATATGAAAAATAAACGTCCCAAATTTAAACTTACTATTAAATTCACTATTAATACAACATTTAAAACAAATTTTTAATTAATAGTAACCTTTAAAATTTTAATTTGATAACTAGCAATTTAACAGTAACAATCATATATGGCATTTGTTCAATGCTTATTTGTACCATGCACTGTTTTAAGCTCTTTAAATATGTTCATCACCACAAGTCAATGGAAGAATTCTATTATCTCCATTTTCCAACTGAGAGAGGCACAGAGAGATTACGTAAGGTCCAGGGTCACGTGGTTAATAAGAGATAAGCAGGATGAGAGCATCAGCCCTACAACTTAAGAGCTCTTGCTGTCAAATACACTATGAAGCGTTCTGATGCCTGGTTTTAATGTGCTGTCTTCAAGTTGGACAAGAGGAGATTTCATTCATTAGAAAATGAATCTGTTGTGTCCTGCTTCTCCACTTAGGTGATATATTTGGCATTTCCAACTTACTCTCGTCTCCCCCATCTGCTTCTCTTCCGTCATCACCTATTCGAATATATACCAGTTACTCAGGGCAGAACTCTGAAGCCAGGCATCATCCCTGTCCTCTCAGGATGTCCCTGTCCGCACACACAGCCTACCAGCAGTTCCCAACAGCTGTACTTTCAAGATATGTCTGGAATCTGACCACACCTGCACCTGCAGTGCCGCCCCGGCTTTTCCATACATGTTGCTGCGTTTCTCCCTTTACTTCTGCACAGCGTGTTTTCAATCTACCAGTCACAGCGTTGTTTTTAAAATAAGCAGAGGACATGACGTTCTCCTCAGAACCCCACAGTGGATGCCTGTGTAGCTCAGGGGAGAGGCCGAAGCCCTTAACAGCGGCCTAGTAGTCTCAGGCCCGGCACGGCTCTCTCTCACTCAGCCCTGCTCACACCTCTGACCTCAGTTCCTGCTGCCCTCACCTGTGCTCACTGTCCCCCGGAGCCGCCATTTCTCGCACAGGCCAGGTCTAGTCGTGACTCGGGCCTTTGCAACTGTGTTTCCCTCTCTGTCAGCTGCTCCTCCTGAGGGCTGTCCACGACTGGCTCCATTCCTTTCCTTTTGGTCTTTCCTCAAAACCCATCTAACCAGTGACGGTTTTCCTCTACGTTCTCTCCCTCTCTTCTAGTTCATTGTTGAGCACTCATCGCTCTCTCACGTATATATTTACCTGTTTGTTTAACACTAGTCAGTCTTCCCTCATGTGAACAGAAGCTTTGTGAGGCCAGGCACATTAGTACCTACAGTACTTTGCATAGTCTAAGAACTCAGTAAATATTACTGGAAGAATAATAGATTTTTCACTGACTGTTGAGTGCCTGCTCCCTGTCTTCAACTTTCCATGGGTTAAAGAAGACACATATAAAAACCAGAGACGTCTGACCCTGCCTCAGCCTCCTGTGTTTACCCCACTGAGCACCAGGCATCTGGCTCACCAGGCGGGTGGTCTCTTTCTCATTATCCACGTGCTTGGTCAGAGAGGGGAGAGGAGTTTGCTTCTATCAAGGAGTTTGCTTCTTTCTATACACAAAACTCCAGGATAATGCAAGGGTTGGTAAGTATTATTGTAACTAAGAGGATGTTAATGTTTGGTAGGAAGTTGAAAGTCAGATTTCTTGGTCATTGTCAAGGGGCCTGTGTGCTCCTTACAGGTTGCCACATTTCCGAAGTCTGACTTGCCATTTATTTTGGAATTATGGAAATGTGAGCTTATCATTTATCAAGACAAGATTTGGTTTAGGAGACTGACTCAGCCTAAATGAACCCACTGATATACTGATACCAGAATTCATTTATTCCTTCAGCTATTTTTTATGTATGCCAGAATATCCTAGCCAGTGAATTGAGACACCAGAAACATAGCACTCAGTTTCAAGGGACAAACTACTTTGGAGAGTACCACTGTGTTGACTGCTTAGTGGATTGTCTTACTTGTATAAAATTTCATTTAAGAATGCAAACTAATGCCTGAACAAGGGCAAGACCTCTTCTCTACAAAAAAATAGAAAAACTAGATGGCTGTGGTGGTGGGCACCTGTATTCCCAGCTACTTAGGAGGCTGAAGCAAAAGGATCACTTGAGCACAGAAGTTTGAGGTTGCAGTGAGCTATGATGACACCACTGCATTCTAGCCAGGGCAACAGAATAACACCCTGTCTCTTATTAAAAAAAAATAAAAACTAAGAACACAAAGTTGCATACTATATTAACATGATAGCAAAGGAATGTGGCCAACTTTTCTACCAACTGAGCAAGAATGTTCATTTTAACTGATTAAGGCATATAAACACAATGGTGAATTCTTATTTCCCATTTTCTGGGGGCTCATTTCTGGACAATTATCAAAAATATTACCTCACATCAGATGTGTTATGAGGCAACTGGAAATAATCAGTTTGTGTTTGTTAGTTTTTTCATCATTTGTATGCAAGATATGTTTCCCTAGTACACCTTGACTGTGGATGGAAATTTGACATAGTATTTTTATATTCTTCACCTTGTTATGTATTAAGAACTTTTAGGATGTGATACTTCCAAGATGTTTAAACTTGGCTGAGTTTCACATTTTTTACTTTGATGGTTAATTGTTACTTTGCCTTCTCCTAAATTCACTTGAAAAGTGGCTCAAAAGACTAGATGGAAAATAAAGGAGAGTCCACATCGAGCTCATGCATCATGAGTGGCTGGCGTGTGACCTGAAAGGGTTGGGTTTCTACAGTGGAGACTGGAGTGTGTACCATTCTCGGAAAGGAGGCTCTGGGATCACAGAGGTTAGAAATAGGAAGTCCCTTAGGTCAGTGGTCCCCAAACTTTTTGGTACCAGGGACCAGTTTCATGAACGGTAATTTTTCCCAGATGGGTTAGGGTAATGAGTTCGGTACGAGTCTGCAAGCAACTGACTTATCATGGTCTTTGTGCGCTCAGATCTCTGCTGAAGATAATCTACATTTGCAGGCACTCTCCACTGCCTCCGCTTCACCTCAGATCATCAGACTTTAGATTCTCATACGGAGCAAGCAATCCAGATCCCCCTCATGCTCAGTTTATAGTTAGGGTTTGCACTCCTAAGAGAATCTAACACTTCTTCTGACAGGATAGGAGGCGGAGCTCAGGTGGTGATGTGAGTAGTGGGGAGCAGCTGTAAACACAGACGAAACTTCGCTCACCTGCCATTCGCCTCCTGCTATGTGGCCTGAGAATTGGGGACAGCAACCTTAGGGAACAGCACAAAGCCCTGTTTGTCTAAAGTGCGAACAACAGATGATCAGTTAAATGCTCCTGGACCAAAGAAGGCCTTGAAATCCTGGCTCTTGTGTTGTTTTCTATGTGCTTAATGAACAATGGACACTCCCTAAAGGTGAGTGATAGCAAGAGGGCTGACGAACCAAGGACTGAAAACAATTCAAAGGACCTTCCATAGGGGGCTGGTTAAGGACATCACAGTGCATCCCTTTAACATGGTACTGTCATCAATTACCACATTGTGTATGTGGGGTCTGACAGGTAAGCTCACGAACTCATCCTAGAAAAAGTGCTATAGCCTCATTGCTGAATTCCACTACAGTCACCTTCAAAGTCCTCACCTGGGGAAGCTCTGCCTGATGCCAGCATCCAGTCCTCCCTTCAAGGCATTTTTGGAACTCTTTTTCCAGAATGGCCATCAGAGTTGTCGTTGCATTTCCTTTGATGTCCTGGGTGTCATCAAAATGCCTTCCTTTCAATGTTTTCTTTATCTTCAAGTAAAAAGTCACTGGTGTCAAATAAAGAAAAAAGTTATTGGGGGCTAGATTGGCTGGGGAGGGAGTGTGTTCCAGTACAGTGTTTTGTTTATTGGCTAAAAACTCCTTCACCACAGTGCTGTGGGAATTGTTACGTTGTCATAAGGCAAGAGGCCCTGGTTGTTGGCAAAAAGTTCACATCCTTGTCATCCAACTTTTTAATGTAGCCTTTTCAGTACTTCCAATAGTAAACTTGGTTAACTGTTCATTTGGTGTAAATTCATAAAGAACAATCCCTCTATATAAAAAAATGTTAACAATATAGTTTTGACTCTTGATTTAGACTGATAGAACTTTTTGGTCATGGAGAATTGGCTGACTTCCCCTGTGAACTTTGACACTTTGTTTCAGGGCCATACTGGGACACCCCTGTTTCATCACCAGTGATAACATGGCCCAAAACATCCTCTTGCCTCTCCAAAAGGTCTTGGCAAACTTTGACTCCTTTTTGCTTTTGTTCATTGGTGAGCTCCTTTGGGACCATTTTGCACACACCCTTCTCATGTCAAGATTTTCAGTTATGGTTTTCCTGTTTCTCTATTTTTTTATGCCTCTCACAGTCAGCCAATGATTTTGATGCACAATTCAATGAATTTTATGTTTTCATTCCTTCTGCTTGCTACTAGCCACCCTGAACTCTCTTTATCAGTGATACTTTCTCTCCCCCAAGAAAAATGTTTAATCCATTTGTGCACTGCCATTTCCTTCATGGCATTATCCCCATCAACTTGGACTTGGACTAAAGTGTCCTGATTTCATTTCCACTACTGCCAAGCTTAATAAGAGATTTAATGTTTGTTTATTGCTCTATTTCCAGCTCTTATATTCTTACAACTGCATACAAAAACATGCAACAACAATAATGAACACCTATCAGCAAGATACTGCCACACACCGATACAAACACAGCTGTGAGTCATTGATATGCCAAGGTTATGAAACCTTACTGAGTTGTTTGTACAGTGCTGCCAATGTAAGCATATGGTAGCAAGTTCACAAACTTAATTGTCCGACTTTGTGTATATAGGTCATTATGAATGTTTTGAGACAGATTGTATTATAGTCCATTAATTTGACTTCCAAAAAACACAGTTGACAGCATCTTTTCTGATTTCCCTGTGTAAGTTTCAACTGCTCAGCTCATCAGTGTTGCTGGAAGGGCTTCATTTGTTTATCTTCATATGAATTTTATATTTCTTGATTTTTGTGTATTTAAAACTGTCATAATCACTCACGTATTCTATCTATATACAAATACAGCCACATACCCAAACAATGGCATGTATCACATCATGATGTTTTGGCCAACAATGAACCAAATATATGATAGTGGTCCCCTAAGATTGTAATACCATTTTTTTACTGTAACTTTTTCTATGTTTAGATATGTTGCGATATCTAACCTAGATATGTTAACATATCTAACACATTGTCATTGTGTTACAGTTTCTCCCAGTAATCAATACTCTAACATACTGTACAGGTTTGTACCCTAGAAACAATTGGCTATGCTATATAGCTTAGCTCTGTACTAGGCTGTACTGTCTAAGTTTATGGAAGTACACTTTGTGATAGTCACACAACAATGAAATCACCTAAGAATGCATTTCTCAGAATGCATGACCATTGTTAAGCAAAGTAGGCTGTGTGTGGAGGGAGCAAGAGAGAGAGAGAGAGAAAGACAGAGAGAGGTACATCATCTATCTATAGACAAAGATAGACTTAATTAATTAGGAAACTTGCAGGATGGAAAAGCCAATTCAAAAAAGCAAAGGAGTAACAGAAATATTTATAGTCATTGAAAAAAGAAAAAATATTAGAATGTGATTGCTGCAAAACTAAACTGGTTATTGCTATACAGGCAATAAAACTTATCACCTTTGAAAATCATTTACATTATCATCAGTTTTCTACAAAAGAAATACCTTAATCCAGAAGGTGGTGAATGTTTTCTGGAAAGTAGTTGATATTTTAGACTTTCTGGTCCATACAAGGTCTCTATCATGTATCCTTCGTTTTTGTTTGCACGTTTGTTTTGTTTTTGTTGTTGTTTTTGGCAAGTCCTGTGTTAAAATAACACTTATGCTCATGGGTTGTACCAAAACAGTTTGCTGTTCTGATTAGAGCCCAATCACTAGTAAATAATAAAGCAAACAAAGATACCTATCCTAGAGAATTAGATCACCCTCAGATGAGCCAGTTAGGCAGCATTCCATCATGTCATTCAAAGGGCATGTGTTGTTCTTTCGCCCATTTGTAGGTTTTGGATAGGAATACACACACACACATATGGCCTCTGCAACAGAAGTATCTAATGCTATGAAAGTATTTACTACAGGTGTATAGATCTAGTCAACAGGATTGGTGAGTAGGAAAGACAATGTTAGTCAAATGATTACAGAATCAAAGGTCTCATTTCCGGTGTGCCCAGTTCCATGGAGAGTTGGGCAGTGCTGTGAGAGTTTGTTTGGAAGGCCAGGGGGATTTCCTGAGAAAGTGATGTTTAAATGAGCTCTGAAGAATGGGTCGGGTAACATGGAGAAGAAAGAGTATGCGCAGTTCGATTGGCAGTGGAGGTGTGGCTAGAATTCGGAGAGCACCTGAGTACTAAAGGCTTGCTGGAGCTGGAGGGGACCCCAGGGGAAAGAGTGTGGGAGACTGTGAAGAAAACAGAAGCAGCAGGGCCCCGCGGCTGGGTTGACCACAGTAACCTCTTTTTCGGGGCTGTCCTGGTTTACTGATATAAAAATTAATCTTGTTCTTTTACTCTCAAAGTGTCCCAGTTTGAATGATAAATTATATGATAAATGGGTCATGTTCAGGAGTTTTCACCCCAACATAAAATCAATAGGAAGCATTGACAAATTTTAAGCTAGGCCAGCAGAATGTAACCAGAACTGTGTTTTGAAAGGGCGACTGCTTTGTGGGTCATGGATTTGCAGCAAAGCCTCTGGGGAGGTGAAATGATTGTTTTTACCAGGAACTTTGTCTCTCGGGTTAAACAATTTATCACATTTTCTCAGTAGCAAGTCAATTTAGGAAAAAAAGAAAAATCAAGGAGATGAGTTGTTATGAAATGGGTTGGTGAATAGACAAAGACTGTCTGTTTAATCACCCCAGAGACGGGAAGACACTGCGTAGTGCGTTTAGTTATAACCTATGACTAGTTTGGATTGTTTGCCACTGATCATGTTGCGCTCTCACACTCCCATAGAGGTGGATAACCAGACCATAAAATGAAATTGTTGGGTTTCACTTTAGTTGAAATCCAAGCGTCTAGAGAAGAGAATCAGAACAGTAAGGGACCTTTGTCCCAATGGCTGCAGGAATGCTGTTCATTGTCTTGTTCACAGTTGTATCCCCAGCATACAGCATCTAAAAAGAATAAACCACCACCAACTTTATTTCCTGCAGATACTGTGCTCTATCTTCTTAAACATCTTCCGTGCAACCATTCATAAAGTCGCTTACACGTTTAGCTCATTGGCTTAGGGTCTCTGAATCAGGACTCTGATAAGACTATAGAGGCGAAAATTGTTGCCAATAACATGAATACGGGATGGGAGGGTGGTGGGGCGCCTGTGGCTCAATGGAGTAGGGCGCCAGCCCCGTATGCCAGAGGTGGTGGGTTCAAACTCAGCCCTTGGCCAAAAACTGCAAAAAAAGAAAAAAACAAATAAAAAAAACAGCCAGCCTTCTTATAAAAAAAATAATAATAATAACATGGAAACATATTTTCTATTAATTTTTTTGTTGTTGTTCAAGGTTGAAGGACAGTTTGACAAAACATTTTGCTTCAGAATAGAGATGGCAAAACTAATTTCCAATAAAAGAAAAGAATTGAGGTCATATAGGTGCTTTTATTGAGAACAAATTAAAATATATATATATATATGTATGTATCTAGATATTTTGAGACCAGAGTCTCACTCTAGCCCTCTGAGTTGAGTGTCGTGGTGCCTTAGCCCACAACAATCTCAAACCCTTGAGCTCATGAGATCATTTTGCCTTAGCTTCCCAAGTAGCTAGAACTATATGCATCCACCAAATGCCTGGTTAGTTTTTCTATTTTCAGTAGAGAAGGGGGTCTCACTCTTGGTCAGGCTGGTCTCAAACTCCTGATCCACCTGCCTCAGTCTCCCAGAGTGTAGGATTACAGGCATGAGCCACCACACCCAGCTAAAAATGTATCTTTTTAATTCATTTTTACAGTTTTCTGTCTGGCAAATAAGAATCAGAAAATTTTATTGAAATGAACACGCAAAGCAAGTATGAAGAGATTAAAATTTTCATAATATGAATAAATACAATCAAAGTAATTATTGTTCTGTGTGTATTTTAGGTGCTATAATTATAAGACATAGCATAAACATTTAAAATCACAATAACATTTTAATAAGGTTTATAACCTTCTCAGAAGTATGACAGTAATTAAATGACAGAAACTTATTTCTTAAATTTGGTCTTTAAAAATTAATATATTTACTTAAAATACATCTCTTCTAAAAAGTAGAAATAAATATGAAAATTTATCAAATATGAGAGAATCTTCAGCAATCTGATTAACTATGAAGTTCATACTAGGCTGTAAGAACATTGCAAACCTTTTGCACCTTTTATTAGTTTCCTTTTCCCTTTAATGGCACAATAACAAATCTGATTTTGTAATATTTGCAGACTGCGCTCTGTTCCCTAAAGGCCTCTGAGTGTTCATTTCTTTTGGCCTCTACTCACCACTGCACCTGGTGGCGGGGGGCAGGTGTTTTCTTGCTTTTTGCTTTTTATAAGAACACTGTTCACACCTCCTCCCACAGCATCCCCCACTCACCTCTGAAGCGCACCTTCTGGTGGTAAACTGCTACACTTCTTAGTGGACCAGTTTTCTGCCATTCTCTCAGTACTTCCCCTCATTTGTTTGATCAATTGTAACCGACTTACAGCTGCTTCATGGCTTTAATTAGCCATGTCACACAGATTATCTGTATCACTTTGCCTTTCACCTTTCTCCTCTCTTTTCAACAATCTTGCCCTCTACTCCGGAAGTCAGCCTGCTTTTTCTGTAAAGGGACAAATAGTAAATATTTTCATTTTCCTGGCCATATGCTTTTGTTGCAGCTACTAAACACTGCAGTCCTAGCTTGCAAGCAGCATAAATAATGCATAAGGAAATGGATGTGGCTATGTTTTGTAACTTCTACTTACAGAATAGATACTCTGAAAAGCTGATTGATTCCAAGAGATGAAGTAGCAAGTCATGTAACTAGTTGGCGAGAATGAAAAAGTTCCAGAGGAAGCAATTGCAGGCTCCGGGAGAGGAGTTTTCCTAAAGTTATCCAGAAGCAGCAGGGAGATGCCAGTGTGGTTGGAGCACATGGGCCAGGAGAAGTGGAGTAGTGGGAGAGGCTGAGAGGATAAAGGGTCAGCGGTTGGGAGAAGCACCTTTTAGGCCATGTATGAAATTTTAGCTTTTACTCAAAGGTGGTGAATAGTGAATGGAGAGCCATTGGAGGATTCTGAGCAGAAGGACAATAATCAGATTTAACAGGATTGTTCTGGCTGCTGTGGTAAAGATAGTAAGTAAGAGAGCGGGGTAGAAACATAGAAATGAAATAGGAAGCTACTGAAATATGCCATGGATCATAACAGAGGAGGTGGTGAAAAGTGGTCTCCCCGCCTCCCCCACACACATGGAGTTCCTCCGAGATGGGATTATGCTTTCACAGAAAGGAGTCCAGGATTGCATAGAGGTTTGTACCTTGAGAAAAATGGGGAAAAGGAAGACCGTAAAATAGGTGAAGTAGGTTTCAAGAGAAAGATCAGGAGTTTTTATTTGGTTAGAGATGCCTGTTAGAGAAGCACATTTTGAGATGTCTGATATTCATTATAAAAATTCTTTGATTCCATAATAAATAGACAGTTTTTTTTTTTTTTAAAAACAATCACGGGCCTCAGCTGCTCTAACTGTTCTTTCAAAGGGTTAACTAAAAATATCTTACCAGGTACCCGATAGGCTAGTGTAACAGTGCCTGCAGCTATATTTATCAATATTCTTTTTTATTCCAGTGGTATCTAATTCATGAGTAAATTCATAAACAACTTTCATATTTTTCCTAGATTCTAAGATTACAGAATTTTTTCTTATGGCTAAAAAAGTGCTTCCATCATAAAAATAGTTAGAGAAAAATGTTATTGGGTAAATATTAATAAAATAGCTACTAGATCCAGTTTTGCCTTGCATTTCTTATCACTTCAGTAGCACTTGGAACACACATATTTCTTGCTTATTGATTAAATCAAGTTTGGAAAAGGGCAGAATGAATTTTCAAGAGTTTGAAAGATGAGAGCATGTGGCCTGGTGATTCCCTAGGGAAAATTCAGCTGTCAGTGCTAAGACAATATGGTGATGATGATCTAATAAGTTTTTCCATTCACTTGATTCTCTAAGGGCCAGTGTCAGAAAAGTAACTCATCTGGTTGGTTAATTTTTTGCAGGGAAAATATTTTGTATTAGGCCAGATAAGTATTCTGTGTTTTCTCTCTAGTTTTTCATTAAAGACAATTGAAAAATAAAATAAATTGTTTTGAAGTTTAAGTTGTTGGAAGTTGATAAGGAAAAGATCTCATCCTTAAGACATTCCTGTTCAACTTTGTATTGGTAATAATTGTGTTGTTTTCCTTACTGTTAATTAGCCATAATTATCTAGAAATATAGAAACTTAGAGTTGGGAAAGACCTTAAAGAATCATCTGATCAAACAATCATCTAATCCAGTGCTCATCAAATGTATTTTACTGTGATCTCGAACTTTGGTCTCCAACCCCTGGAACAGGGACAGTGCCAGTCTGTGGCCTGTTAGGAACCAGACCACACAGCGGGAGCTGAGGAGTGAGCCAGGGAAGCTTCATCTTTGTTTACAGCTGCTCCTCAGCCCCTTCACATGCATTACCACCTGTATTCTGCCTCGTCAGATCAGCAGCAACTTTAGGAGCAGGAATCCTACTGTCACCTGCACATGCAAGAAATCTAGACTGCATGCTCCTTAAGAGAATCTGATGCCTGATGATCTGAGAAGGAGCTGAGGTAGTGATGCTAACTCTGGGGAGTGACTGTAAATACAGATTAGCAGGGAGGTTTACCTGCACGGATACTGTAACAAGTCAATTGCTTGCAGACTCATCAAAACAATTTCCCTTGCCCTCGGTCTGTGGAAAAATAGACTTTTTATGAAACCAGTCTCTGGTGCCATAAGGGTTGAGGACTAATGATGCAGAGTATAAAAAAGATTGAATAACATGTCCCAATACACATTGTGTGTGTGTGTGTATTTATAATGACTCAGGCCGAAGTTTCACAAAGAAGCAGTTTCTTTTAATAGGAAATGTACCTCAGTATGTTCTATTTCACTCAAGTTTTTTTTCCTTTTTAAAACAAGTTTGTTCTCTTTTCTTTGCTGAGACTCTTCATCAGCAAGGAATTTGCCATGTTAGGAATACCTTCACCTTTCTATACAGTGTTGCATGTCTTCCTCATCAAAACTTCTGATCAGGGTTAGATGGCAAGACAGACCGAGGCAGCAGTCTCTCTTCCTTTTTGAATATCCCTAATGGCTGAGTCAGCCATGAGCAATCACTGATTAGTTTGGTATAAGTAACAGAAGACATTATAACCACAAGCTAAGGCAAGATAAAAGAAAAGGAAGAAATTTGGAACCACTGATGGAAATACATAAATTAAATGATATTGAGGCAAAATTGAAAGAGGAAAGATTTTTCTAAATAAAGGAAACTTGAAATGAGTACTAACTTTTCCAAGAAATGAAATAACTTTCCCAAAAAACAAAGTATAAGTAGTAGAATCATGTGATTAAATATGTTACAGGATAAGCTCAAATTATTTTTCAAAGAAAACAAAGAACATTTCCGGGTACTACCAAGTCTATGATTTAATTTCCCCTTACATATATACTTTTCTATTAAAATGAGCAAGACCATAGGCTTGACTAAGGTCGTCTAAGACTCATTTTAAGACTTAATGAGGTATTAAGTCAATTGCCGATTTACTTGTCTGTTTTGTCATAACCATCTCGGAATTTCTATATTTAGCCATTGATTACTTTTATCAAGCAAAAGGACTGCACGTCCCCTCCTGTTCCTTGTGGTGTTGTGTGATTGGCAGGGCTGATAATGGTAGAGTCAGTGGTCATTGATTACATCTTCCCCACTCTCTCATTTCTTCCCAGGTTGAAACTGTCCCAAGTAATAGATGTTTTGTCCCATTACAACCCACATTGAATAATCTGAGTTGTAACTAACTCTTACCTATTAGAAGACATAATATTTTTTTCCTAACCTACCCTTAACAGATCCTATAGATATTGACACCAACATAAACTTGGCTTTTAATCTTGAGAATGAGGTAAAGTATTTGGGAACAAGGATGGAACCTATGGTCAGCAGAGTTGATATGTTTTGACCTTGAGGACTGATCTTAGGATCCTCAGACCTTATGTACTTGTACTTCTCCACCAAGTTTTTATGTAATAACTAGATTGTATTGTTCCAAAAAGTACTTAATTAATATTTATTTCTTATTTTTAAGTATAAGCAGTGGATTGTTGTTAAATATGATTCAATTTTAGTTCATAAGATTTAAAAGACTTTCTTGTCAGTACTAGAATAATATTTGAAATTTTATTAAAATAATTTTTTGATTTCTGATCTAGACATTATTTTAATTTTAATTTTTTGTGTAACATGTAGTGATTTATTGGTCATTTATTAATGGGCATACTCTGAAACAGTTTGTCAAAAATACATACCCCTGGGCGGCACCTGTGGCTCAAAGGAGTAGGGTGCCTGCCCCATATGACCGAGGTGGCGGGTTCAAACCCAGCCCCAACCAAAAACTGCAAAAAAAAAAAAAAACTCTTATGTAACTTTGGGAATTTATGTGTTCAAATATATAAAATTAGACCAGACCGTGATTTCTATGCCTGACCAATTTTTGTTTGCCTTCATCAGTTAAGTCAAACTTACAAATATTTTATCCCCTAATTTTAAAAATGTCATGTTAAGACAAATTAAAAAAAAACAAAGTATAAATGTCGTATAGAACTATTGACTTTAACAAAAGTATAAGCGATGATTTTGTGTGTGTGTGTCTATATTTTTACTCCATTTAAAATAAAATGATGAGTAACAATCAAGGCCTGTGCAGGCCCCAACCTGTCTGTGAATTGGAGCGGCTGTCTGCTTCATAAAGCAAAGTATCTACTGTCTCAGAAGAAAAATCTTTTCCTCCTCTGAAAAAGCCTCCTGCAGAGTTGGTTTTGCCATTTGCCAGTAATGGGAGAGTAGGGACTGAGGCCTCGCGAGTCTGGGTTTTCACTTGTGGTCAAGAGAGAAGGCAGAGATTAAAACCAGAAAATTTGGAGCGGGATGAGTTCTGGAGGTAACTCATCCAGAACTCATCATTGTAACTCAACCTGGGCTGACAGTCATAGAAGTAGATTCCTTAATACTAAAAAATACCTGGTAGAGCCCCTCCCTCCACACGAACAATATACATGGGTCTATATTTCAAAGAAATAGTACATGTGTACTCAAGGGAATATATTTCATATTGGGAAGATAAAAAACAAATTGGTGTCATTTCATTAATTGTATTAATTGTGCTATAGGAAATAAAGATAAAAACATATACAGATTTGTCTTCAGTTTTCTAGAAGAGTTAGTTTGATTTTGAATTTGGTTTCCAGTGCTTTTGTGTTTTTTACTTTAAAAATTTTTTCTCTAGAAACGATGAGATTTGTCACCAAAAAGAAAAAAAAAACAAGAGTAATGGTTGGGCTGAAATTCCTCTCTAGAGTGGTGCTATTTGCCTATTAGAATGTTCTAATAGTGGTATAATTTTTTTCTTCCCTGAATCTACAAATGAACTCAGTGCTGGCGTTCCTCTTTGGGGGAGGATTTGGCATGTTGCATGGCCTAACTTGGCCACTGCTTGCTCTAGCTGTGAATTATAATTAACTGCTGATGGGAATATAAAAAGGATCTGACTTACAAGCTGCCATTTTTACATCCCAGTATGTGAAGCAAATCCAACTACCTAATCCTTGCAACACAGTAAAGCTAAAAATGCAAGATCTGCTTCATTTATAAGCAGGACTGTTGCTCAGAGCTGACAAACAATGATTACGGGGCTGCAACACAAGTTGTTCTGTATAAACTACTCTATTAGTATTATGGTAACATTGGCAACATTGCTCTACTATGTTTAGTTTTAGAGATTTATACTAATTCTTTGATATTTTTGTGATCAAACTTGTTTTTTTTTTTTTCTTTTTTGAGACAGAGTCTCACTCTATTGGCCAGGCTAGAGTGCCATGGCAATCATCCCAGCTCACAGCAACCTCAAACTCCTGGGTTCAAGCCAGCCTCCTGCCTCAGCCTCCCGAGTAGCTGAGACCACAGGCACCCGTGACAATGCCTGGCCAATTTTTTCTATTGTTTTTAGTAGAGATAGGGTCTCTGTCTTGCTCAAGCTGGTTTCAAACTCCTGAGCTCAAGGGATCCGGCCACCTCAGCCTCCCAGAGTGCTAGGATTACATGCATGAGGCACCACACTTGTTCTTTTTCTTTTAAAAATTGTCTGTGATAGTCAAAGACTTTTTTTGAAGACATTGAAGTCAATCACATATTTCAGATTAAGTCTTTTCTGTTTATTCTCTTCTAAGAATCCTCATCCCATATTTATTGGCTTAAAACATCACTATGTCACTTGATTGTGGGAGTGGATTGGGTTCAGTCAGATGGTTGCTGTGCTCACAGGGTGTGGTTGAGGTCAGTTGCACTTGGCTGTGAGCTCTGCTAGTGATGCAATGTCAAGATGACCCCACATCCTCCAGGGTTTCTCTTCATGTGGCTTCTTGTCTTTCAGTCATCCAACCCACACTTTTCTTTTAGCACAGCACATGGTTTCCAATAATGGAGCTCCAATGTGCCGAGTTTACTAAGGTTTTTCTTACGTCAAGCTAATTAATCAAAGCAAATCACCTTAGCCAAGCCCAGAGGCAATGTGGGAGATGACTACACACAGAAATTAATATTGATAGGCATAGTCTACTGGGATTGACAGGCCTGACTGCCACCTCTCCAAACTAAATTTCAATAAATAACAAAAGGTAGTGAGTTTGGCTTGAATAGATAAGTAAGAATCAATGTAATTTGAACCAAATAATATATTGTATAAATAATTTCACAAAAATAAAATTAACAAGTGTATGTTATGGTGTGTTTGGGGTACTGTTAGAGATGGAGGGGTGGGGAGGATGGGTGGAGGGAGGGCGATTGGTGGGTCCATATCTACAATGCATCTTAGAAGGGTACAGGTGAAACTTACCAAATGCAGAATACAAATGTCTTCATATAGTGATTAAGAAAATGCCATGAAGGCTATGTTAAACAGTTTGATGAAAATATCTCAGATTATATATGAAGTCAACACATTGTGCCCCGTGATTGCACTAATGTACACAGTTATGATTTAATAGAAATTAAAAACAAAATAAAACCATAGCAAATGAATAAAAAGAAATTTCTTTCTTTTTTTTTTTTTTTTGCAGTTTTTGTCCAGGGCTGGGTTTGAACCTGCCACCTCCGGCATATGGGGCCGGCGCCCTACTCCTTGAGTCACAGGCACCGCCCAATAAAAAGAAATTTCTTCCCTCACAGTGTGATAAGCAAGCCTAGCTGCGTTCCCCAGCCAGCACACTATAGAGGGAAAAGTCTGAGAAAGAGTGAGTGCCAAACCTGGGTCAGTCCAGGGGTCTTGGACCAATTGTTCAGAGTAGATAAAAAGTGAGAGATGGTGACAGCAATGACTGGCATTTCTGAAAGAGGTGACCTTCATAGCAGAGAACCTCATGGATGGGATAAACTTTGTGCCCCATGACAGCCTTCACACACCTGACACACAGACTCCCAGGTACACCAAACACTTTCTCACATTGGTCCAGTCTGGCACCTTCTGATACTGAAGGCCTGACCCTACATAGACTCACTCACCAGAAACCCATTCCTGTGATATGCTTCTACCCTGCTGCAGGACATTCTCCAGCTCTAAACATCTAGGAGAAGCAAGAGTCATAGTGGGCAGGATCCTCAGGGCAGGAATGTAATGGAGTAGTTCATTAAGGTCACCTTGAGTCTTTTTTTTTTTGTAGATAGAGACAGAGTCTCACTTTATCACTCTTGGTAGAGTACCATGGTGTCACACAGCTCACATCAACCTCCAACTCCTGGGCTTAGGCGATTCTCTTGCCTCAGTCTCCTGAGTAGCTGGGACGACAGGCGCCCATCACAACGTCCGGCTATTTTTTGTTGCAGTTTGGCCGGGGCCAGGTTTGAACCAGCTACCCTTGGTATATGGGGCCAGTGCCCTAACCACTGAGCAATAGGCACTGCCTCAACTTTGCTTTTTTTTTGAGACAGCGTCTCAGGCTGCTGCCCTGAGTAGAGTGCCATGGCATCATATCTCAGAGCAACCTCTGACTCTTGGGCTTAAGCGATTCTCTTGCCTCAGCCTCTCAAGTAGCTGGGACTTCAGGCACCCGCCACAACACCTAGCTATCTTTTTTTTGTTGCACTTGTCATTGTTTTTTTAGCAGGCCCAGGCTGGGTTTGAACCGCCAGCCTTGATGTGTGTGGCCAGTGCTCTACCCAATGAGCTACAGGTGCCGCCCTTTGTTGTTTGTTGTTGTTGTTGTTGTTGTTGTTGTTGAGACAGAGTCTTACTCTGTACTTTGTCACCTTTGGTAGAGTGCTATGGTGTCATAGCTCACAGCAACCTCAAACTCTTGGGCTCAAGTGATTCTCTTGACTTAGCCTCCCAAGTAGCTGGGACTACAGGCACCTGCTATAATGCCTGGCTATTTTTAGAAATGCGGTGTCACTCTTGCTCAGGTGGTCTTGAACCCGTGAGCTCAGGTGATCTGCCCGCCTTGGCCTTCCAGAGAGCTAGGATTACTGGCGTGAGCCACCACGCCTGGCCTAATTTTGGGTGTTTGTCTTCAATTTTGAGACTGAAGAAGCAGGGTGGCTGTGCGTGTGTGTGTGTGTGTGTGTGTGTGTGTGTATGAAAGAGAGAGAAACAAGGAGGGATACTGGGCTTGTGACTTGAGATCTGGTGACAACTTTCATTTGAGGTGCTGCTCTGTGATTGTATGTACATTTCCCAGAACTCTGACCCAGAACCCCTTCCACTCCCGTATCATAAGAGCAGCACTCCCACCTGACCACAGATCAAATTAAGGCACAAGTACTGGGAATTCCCAGTTAGTCTAAGCAGCCAGGGAACATGAGAATCTTTAGCCCTGGGCCTTAGATGGGGAAAGAGGTGAGGAGATCGTCTGTTCTTCCATACTTTTCCATCCCTTCTCCTGGGGTCTTCAGTAGTTTTCTGTGTTGGTGGGATATGGTCTTTCCTCCTCTTCCCAGTGTGAACATCTTGGGGTCCTTGAGTTGCTGCACTGGAGCTAAGATGCCTCTTGTGTCCGCTTTCCTCCCCCAGGTCTAGGAGGCAAGGGCAGCAGAGAAGAGTTGCTAATGGGCCTGGCTGGCTGCTAGTCTGAGCTTGAGAACATACAGATTTTAGGACCCCACTCCAGAGCCACTGATACATTATACATGTAGAATCTCTGGGAGATGGGCCTGAGAATCTTCCCTTTAATGAGCAGCTTGCTCCTTCTTTACCCCTTCCTTATACTCTTTTGCCAACTAACTGTGAGAACTGCAGAACCTCTCCCCTTCCTACCCACCCCTTCTCCCCAGTGTGGCTTACAGATGAGGAAATCAAACTACCATTTGGAATTAAACATCCTGGCTTTAAGTCTGTAACTTCCTAGCTGTAGGACTTTGGCAAGTCATTTGATCCCTCTGAGCCTTTGTTTCTTTATCTGTGAGTTGAGGACGATAATCCCTGCCTCAGGGGTGCACTGAGAGCCAGGTAAGCTAATCTTCCCATAGAACATTAGCTAATAGTGCAAAAGGAACATTTCATTTCAAATGCTGGTTATTATTCAAGAACTCTAGGCTAGGTTAGGTGGCTCAGCCTGTAATCCCAGAACTTTGGAAGGCTGAGGCAGGAGGATAATTTGAGGCCAGAAGTTTGAGGCCAGTCTGGGCAACACAGTAAAACCCCAATCTCCACAAACAGAAAAAAAAGAAAAGAAAGGAACTTTAGTGCCAGATGTGGAGGTATTGATAAGTCTAGGAAAACGTCCTCCAGGAGCGTCCTCTGAGCTCTGGAGATGAAAAGCGGGGGGTCCAAAGATAAGTGGTCAGATGGGGTAACCCCCTCCTCCAGATAGTTCTCCCCTTGTAGGCATGTTAGGGCCTCTCATTTGCAGCACCCTAAGATCTCCGCTACTCTCACCTCTTCTTCCCAGCCCTGCTCTCCCACCAAAGAAATGTAAATGATCTCTGTGGGAAAACAAAGGGGAAATACCCACACTACCTACCCTCCTCAGAAAAGAATTTGGCTTGCCTAGGGTCAGTTCCAGACATTAAGAAAGTGCTGCATGTTGAGTTCTAGGGAACCTGTTAAACTACACAGGCTGGGCTCTGTTATATTTTTATCACAGTATCCAGCATATTGAGACTCCTTTGTTCCCCAGTGTGAGACCACTGCCCTGGAATATCTAATGTTTAGACAAATGGGAAAGCCCCCCCAGAGACCAACCCTTATCTCTGGTTTTATTCCAAGTATGGGGTGGAGAGTGGTGAGCTGGGAAGACTACGGGGACCATGACCTAGAATGGCATTGACTTAGAACCGCAGGAGGCAGAGCAATTTGAAATAGCAGGGCTTTGAGGTGTGGGGCAGGACAGCAATGCATGGGTCTCACTTATTCTAGCTCTTCCTGAACCTCGCTAAGCCACAATTTCTTCATCTTTATAATGGGGATGATACTAAGACCTGTTCCATTGCCACAGCAGTTATGAGGAGCCACTGTTTCCAGAGAGGGGTTTAGAGTTTTGCAAGCATGTAGATGTCTGTGTATGTGTGTGGAAACAAGAACAGAATATGCACCCTGTTCCGAAGTTTTCTTTTTTTGCTTAAAAATATATCCTGATATTCCATGCTGGTACCTTTTAACATGTAAAACTATTGAAATATTAGTTAATTTAAATAACTCAGAGAAAGCACTACCTTTGGGGGAGTGTTGGAGGGCTGTTTTCTCACTGACGGGTGTGTGTGTGTGTGCCCATGTCTTAGTGTTAATTAGGATGGAAAAGGGGAGGGATTGTGATTACGCACAGGTGCTTCAGCAGCTGGTAAACCAAGTGGAATGGAGACTTTCTGATTTTAGTAATATACAGCCTGGAGTGAAAACAAATAGAACCAATTAGGAGCTTTCAGCTCCTAGAGAGCCCCACCCCCAAACCTTGTAGGCTTGTGCTTGTTTGGCTACTGGCCTTCAAGGGGTTTTAACTCGAAGTTTGAAGAGGCAAAGACTTATGTTTACCTATGGGGTGGCACAGAGGGTATGTTAAAGTACATCTAAGTTACCGTAACAAAGAGGGCCCCCCAATGCAGAGGCTAACTGGGATAGGTGTCTTCTCCAACGTACATGCTGTCATAATTAAAAGCATAGATTCTGGAACAATTTTGCCTGAGATCAAATACTGTTCTTGGTGACTTTACAGAAATTACTCAATCTGTGTTTCAGGTCCCTCATCTGTAAAGTTGGGATGATTACAATACCTACCTCATAGGACAGTTTTGAGGATTACATGAGTTAAGTTTTTCCAAAATTATTTATTGAGTACCTACTACTGTCAGTCATGGTCAGTCACTTTTTAAGGCCCCTGGTAACGCCCATTAATGGGCTCAAAGTGGCTGCTCTAGCTCCTGCCAATATGTCTGACTCCCAGTCAGTGGGGAAGAAGGAAAAAGCAAGGGGAGCACACACTCATTCTATTTAAGGATATAACCCAGAAGTGGCATATGTCTGACTTCCTTCTAGCCATCAATCAGAATTTAGCTATATGGCCTCCCACAAGCTGCAAGGGAGGCTGGGAAGTGTAATCTTTAGCTATATGATGGTGTGCGCAGCCAAAACTCAGACATGGTAAAGAAACAAGGAGGCGTGGATATAGGTGGAAAACTAGCAGTTCCTTTTCTCTTCCTGGGGATAGTGGAATCTTTTTCATATTCAGCCTCTAAGCAGAACAGAGACAGCAGGAGCAGTGAGAGGGAGCATGAGAAAAAAAAGTTTTAAAAGGCTAATTTAAGAAGGAAGGGCCATGAGACAAGGACAAGGAGAGAAGAAACCAGCTCCCAGAGCCACCATTTTGTGGTCAGGATCTGGGGTCAGGTAGAGGTCCCGAGTATGATAGACCATTTGAATGCATTTGAGGTCTCTCTCTTGCTCAGGCTGGTCTTGAACAGGCAATCCACCCACGTCAGCCTCCCAGAGTGCTAGGATTACAAGCCTGAGCCACCGCACTCAGCCTCCATTTGAATGCATTTGGAACTGCTTGTTTATTTCCTTTTGCTTCCTCTGGGTTCCTAGTAAAGGTGTATGAACTTCTGTGCTGAGAGAAAGCGTACTTTTTTTTTTTTGTCCTGGTTGAAGCCCAAGAGAATGAAGACTCAATAACACGAGAGGGAGCTGCTGAGAGTGGAATGAAGATACTGGGCATGGTGCACTGAGATTCCTGAGGGTCCCAGAGAAGCAGCTGACTGGGATGCTGGGCTGGGTGAGTTTGCCCCCTGACCTGGGCTGCCTCAGTCTGCATTCAGGTAGATGGTGGCTGGGTGGCCCCAGATGGAGTTGGCAACTTGAGGGTGCAGGGACAGTATCGTTGACAGTGAAAACTAGGCACCTTAACCATACCCATCACCTCACCCTATTGGTCTTGCCGCTTTCTCCTTGTATCTTTAAGCTTACAGAAGCCTGTTAACCTGGCATTCTCAATCCTTGACCAGAATCTCCTGCATTTGGAAGCAAAGTTTTGTGAATATGTGCTTCGGTGTGTTTTTCTGGGTAGTGGTGGCAAAGCTGTGATGACAGACTCCTGAAGAGTCTATGACCCAACAGAGGTCAATAGCATCCACTTCCATCTCTTTCACTCCCGTCTGCTTTGAAGAAATCACCTAGACTGGATTTTAAATCTCCTTTGACTGTGCATATACGTACGCATAAATGTGTTTGTACAAGTTATGGTTGAACATGAGCTGCAAGTCATTGGCCTCTGCCTCTGGGAGGACAGCTGGCTGAGGTTTGGGCTGGAGCCCCGCAGCTGGAGAAAGGGGCTGTCACCGGGAGGAGGGTAGAAGTTGAGGCAGCCACACCTTCAACAGCAGGGGGCGCCATGGAAGGAAAGAGGCGGTCCTTGGGTTTGGGAGCTTTTGGTCTCTTCTGTGGACCCCAGCCAGAGAGGGATGTCCGAGTGAGAGAAGAGAAGAAGCTGTTAAAGTTTAAAAGAACAGAGGGGGACGTCAGCTTTGGAAAATAGAAGAAAGATCTAGCCGCCCTTTTGCTTCTCTTCAGTTCTAACCTCCTGCAAATCTGGATTCCACGAGAAGGGAGACGTAAGAGGGCAAATTCCCTGGAAGCCTGCGGCGTCCTCCCAGCACGGATCGGTTGACCAATCGAATGATCAAATACAGAAGGCAAACCGGCTTCGTGAGAGTGCAAGCCACGTTGATAAAAACCAGAAGTACAATCTTTGTAAAGCATGAGAAACTATTCTGGCGAGTGCCGCAGTGCTTTCCCCAAGCTGTTGCACCGTGTGGAGTCCCGCATTGGGTCCCGGGAACAACCTGGAGACGTGGGAGAGGAGCCGCCACACCCTGCTTATAGACCCGGCATGAGGCGGCGGGTAGGATGAGGCACGTGCTAGGTGTGACCGTTTACAGGGGACACCCAGAACTGGACCCGGCTTTCTGAGACTGTGCAGCCTGCACTCTGCCCTCCTCGCTGGGTCGCTGCCAGGAGCCCCCGCAAGATTAGGAAGCGCATCTCTGAGGTTGCAACCTGTGCTTTCAGCATGTCTTCCTTCCTTCCAGGGGAGAGGTGACCACTTCCAACTCACCGGCTTCTTGCAACTCAGAGTGCGGTCCTGAGGCCAGTAACGCCTGGGAGCCACGTAGAAAAAGCACAGGACCATCCAGACCTGCTGAGTCAGAATCTGCACTTGAACGGAGTTCCCTTGGAGCTTCATGCACACACTGAAGTTGGAGAAGTTTAGGGCTAGACCTCTCCTCTCCATCTGCAGATAAAGGAAGGCTTGCTCTCCTTTATTCATAGGAAGTCTCTTCCTCAGGGATGCTGGGGGCAGGAATGCCTGTTTTGTCCAAGACCTGCAGCCCCTCTGTTTCTAGTTCATATTTCCCAGGGCTCTGCCTTCCAAACCTTCCTTCCCCTTCCAGCTGGAAAGCCACACTGGCCCCCACACTCCTGCTTTATGTTTTTATTTTATGGCAAGCACAGAAAAAAAGTTTACTGAGGGACAGAAAGATAGGTTTACAGAGGAAGAGAAAGGGATACAGAGTAAGAGCAAGACATATTCGCCACAGACAGAGGAACCTGCCTCCACTGCCAGAACAAGTATGCAAAGAAGTATAAGTTTTTATTTAAAAAAAAAACGTTTTGTTTTTTTTTGAAATGGAGTCTTACTTTGTCACCCTCAGTAGAATGCTGTAGCATCATAGCTCACAGTAACCTCAAACTCTTGGGCTCAAGTGATTCTCTTACTCCAGCCTCTGGAGTAGCTGGGACTATAAGTGCTCACCACAACTCCTGACTATTTTTTTGGAGACAGAGTCTTGCTCTTGCTCAGGCTGGTGTCAAACTCCTGAGCTCAAGCAATCCACCTGTCTCTGCCTCCCAGAGTGGCAGGATTACAGGTGTGAGCACTTTGCCTAGCCTCCGAGAGTTTCAGGTAAATAAACTTTTAATTTTAGAATAGTTTTAAACTTGGGCGGCTCCTGTGGCTCAGCGAGCAGGGTGCCGGCCCCATATACCGAAGGTGGCGGGTTCAAGCCCGGCCTCGGCCGAACTGCAAAACAAAAAAATAGCCGGGCGCTGTGGCGGGCGCCTATAGTCCCAGCTACTAGG
>CAUYON010089719.1:0-51500 GCA_963573935.1 Arctocebus calabarensis | reverse complement strand
CGGAATTGAGGTGTAGGAAACTTACATGAAATTGACCTAGGCATAGGAAATGGGGCTTCCCTATTTAGTCATAAGTGCAAAGTGAAGGAGACACCAAGGCTTTGGTGTCTTCCCAGCAGTTGTCCAGCCCGTTTGGCTATTGGAGCCTCTGGTGGGGGTCAGAGCCTCCCCCTTGCCTATTCTCCAGCCTGCTGGTTCCTCTGCTGGCTGCCGCAGCACCAACACCACCAAGGTGGAGGCAGAAGGTCCGCCAGCTCAGCTCCACTGAGTTGGCTGAGGCGCCACCTGTCCTGTATCAATTCTTCCTCTCCAAGTAGAATCTCTAACTGCTGTTAGGGAAAAAGGGTGAAGACTCGATCTAACTGCTTCCTGCTGAATTGGGTTATGATAGAGGGGAGCGGTTAGGGTTTCTCTGGTGGGAGAGTGAGTGATTCAGGGGTCCACAGTAGAATCAGGTCTTGGACTGGAACCATCTTTATTGTGTGTGGCTTGATGACATTTCTGGAAAATATAAATCTGATTAGTATAATCAGTAAAAGACAAAGGTAGGACAGTGTCAAGTTAGAAGCACTAATTCAGTGATGCTAAAAGAAAACTATATTAACATATTTCTTGCTGTTTTCTAAATAATAACTTCAAACTTTCCTTAGGCTAACAAGTGTGGTTGGCTGTCTTCACAGTCTGCTTCTGTAGAAAGTGGAGGGTTCCAGGATTTGACTCATGAATGATGTATCCAGGAATCAACTCCAATACATTTAACAGCTATAGAAGAAGACGATAACAGGAAAGGAGCCTTCCCAAGTTGGGGTTAGGGAAGGTGAATTAGAGGGAAGAGTTTTGATCATGATCAGACCTCTAGGGAAAAAAGCTGTTTCAGAGTTGAATATGAAAATGTAGTGGGGAAGCTTTTAAGAATTTGTTGAAATTTAGCTAAAGTAATATGTTTTACAAATTCTGTAGTTTCTTGATCTAGTAATAGAATAGGTTCTTGTCTTATATTTATACAAATGTTGTTCCTGCTTTAGTCACTATGTCCCTCCCCAAAAGGGGAGCAGGAATTTCAGGCATGATTCAGAAGGCATGAGAGAACAGTTAGTAATCCCAATTGCAGCTTAAAGGCTGAGAGAAAAATGTGGTAACTGGCTTTCCAGATACCCCCTGTATAGTTACAGATTTGGGGGATAAAAGACCAGGGTTAGAGAGAAGTACAGAAAAGGTTGCTCCAGTGTCCAGAAGACATTTTATCTCTTGGCCTTCCACTATAAGGGAAACCTGGGGCTCTTGAGGGGTGATGACACAAGCTGGAGCCATGAGAATCTGCCCCGAGGCACCATCAGTCCACTTTGGGTGCAGATGGGATTGCTGTCCCAGGACGACTTCGCCTCTGGGGACAGGCCACCCTCCAGTGGTCACCCTTTCATTCTGGACAGGGTCCAGGTGGCTTGCCCAGCCAGTGGTGCTGCTGGGGGCAGTCTTTTCTGAAGTAGCCAGTCTGACCACATTGGAAGCACTTGTTTCTAGCTCCTCTGGTTTCCCTCTGCCCCTGAAAGTTGCTCGTTTGTCGGAGTGCCATTACTAGAGATGTCATTCTTTTTTTTTTTTTTATTGTTGGGGATTCATCGAGGGTACAAGAAACCATGTTACACTGGTTGCATTTGTTAGGAAAAGTCCCTCTTACAATCGTGTTTTGCCCCCAAAAGGTGTGGCACACACCAAGACCCCAAGACCGCACGACCCTTACTCTTTCCCTCTCTCTGCTCTTCCTCTCCCCACCCCTCCCGCATTCTTCCTCTCTCTGCTCTCTCCGTCCTTCACCCCCACCGTGTTTGTTCCCTTCTCTCTTTTCCTCCTTTTTCTCCTGATATCAGTTATAAAAAAACATAGTGGCCATTTTAAGAAGATTCTCCAGATTATGATCTGGGCCCAGAGCCAATTTCTGGAGTTTTCTTTGAATGTCTGGAGCCACTTGAGTGATACATTTGTCTTTTAAAATAATCTGACCCTTTATGGAGTCAGGTATCAATTGGGTGTGTTTTCTCATTGCCTCCCTAAGCCTCTCAAGAAAGGCTGAGGGCCTCTCGTTTTGCTCCTGGCAAATAGTAGACAACTTGGCATAATTCACAGGCTTTTTCTTGGACCGACATAAACCTTCTAGGATACACGTTAGAAAATGTTTACGCCACCAGTCACGTTCTTTCCCAGGGTCCCAGTCGGGATCCTGAAGGGGAACTGCCTGTCTTCCCATGGGGTATCTGTCCCTGCCTCCAGGAGACTCACTGTCATCAGTATTGGACATTAACCACAAATCATCCCACTTCCTAGCTTTGTCCAGGACTTCGTTTTTTTCATTAAATGTTAAAGTTTGATCTAGTAGTAACATTATATCTCTCCAAGAGAGGTCAAAGCTTTGTCCTAACCCTTGGAGAAAATCTGTGTACTTATCAGTGTCATCCACAAATTTTCCTAAATCACCTTTAATTTGCTTTATATCTGCCAGAGAAAACAGATTGCATACTCACGTACTTCCCCTTTCACCCCCTGCAGTCTCAACCAAGGGACACAGAGAAGGATATGGTTGCCTTCTGGGGGTCGCGGTAGGACCAGAGAAAACTCTTGTGACAGATTCTCTCCTGGGGGTTTCTGAACACAAGGAGAAAGGTGTGGGAGAAGTAGATGGAGGGTTTGAACTAGGTGGTAATCGTGTCTTCCTCGAGAATCCCTGACCAGTTGGGGAAGTGACTACAGCCAAGAGAGCAGAATCTATCCGACAAGTCTGACACAGTTGGGGGTTGTTCCTGAGGGAAAATAACACTTGCACATAGGGCACCTCAGACCACTTTTCTTCCTGTTTGCAAAAGGTATCTAATTGAAGAATGGTGTCATAATTAAGAGCACCATCTGGAGGCCATTGTGCACCAGTGGAGAGTTGATACTGAGGCCAGGCCTGGGTGCAGAAGAAAACCATACATTCTTGTTTCAGCGTCTAGGGATCAAACATGTCCCAGTGCTCAGAATACAGCCCAGTGGGGTGTTCTCTTGACGAAAGAATATGTTACTCATCTGTGAGAAAGAACAAACGTCCAGCGTCTTAATCAATCCCACCCCATATTCCTGAGTCGACAGAACGTCCCCTGACCAACCCAAGAAGCCTCCCGAACAAACAAAAGGAAGTCTCCTTCTAATGATTGGGGAAAATCCCTTTCTAGATTCTGTACAAGCTTTTTCTAAATTCTTTGTAACAAAAAGGAAAGTAGGCTCTCTGGCATGGGCAGGTCTTGGTGTTAAATGCTATGCTTTTTCAACCTCCTCTTTCTTTCCCAAAGTTTACCAAGGCAACAGTAACTAACTTTAGCTACAAATCTGGGTTGAGTTGACACTTTGAAACATTTGTATCACAATTAGTTGCAATTAGCCGAAGTCCTAGAGAAACCTAGAATTATCTTAAACTTCCTCATACCAGAAGAAATCAAATACCCAGGGTCAATCTCATTGTTCTTTATTTTCAAGAGACTGAGTGGTAGCCAAGGGTCAGGCCATTCCCACCTTGGGGAGTCATCCCTGGCTTCCCTTCACAGGGCTCTGGTTGCCCAGACACACTGTGGAGATGAGTCATTTCGCCCCTTGTTTGGAGCTGACTTCTCTTTAACAAGGTCAGTCCTTGTGTTTTTAGGGACATAAAAACACCAATGAAAAGTAGTAACTCAACTCACCTACGACATTCTAAGTCCCCTTAAAACATTTAATATACACTTATAAAAAAACCAGAATACCCTTACAAAATTAACTAAATACATAAACAATTCTTACCTACATTCAAACAAAGCATATATACTACGAAGAAGAGGAAGAGAACTAGGAGAGATCTACAGAGATAAACAAAATGTGGGACCATGGAAGAGAAGAGAAGACAGCAAACACTGGGAGAGCACAAGTTTTCAAAGGCCCTCCCAAGTCCTGGGGTCAGAGCCATCGCTGGGGACCCCAGGGTGTCTTAGTGCTACCTCCTTACTTGGCTTACTTCTCAACCAGGGAAAAGGAGTAAGTAGAGAATAGGTTCAAAAGCCAAGTTTAACATTCCCCTTGGCACCTTTCCGGAGCCAAAGGGAAATTGAAAGTTCATACCCCAAGGGCCTCTTGCCGGTAACCTGGAGGTCAGCATCTGCACTATGCACGTGTACAGGCACTGAATTTATTCAGTTCCAGTAGGATAGCTACAGAGAAAAGCAGGTTAGAGGTAAGTGGTCCCATGACTTACAACAGATGTCTTCTTTCCATTTGCTGTCCCCATATGGGCCACCAAATATGTTACCAGAACTTGGTCTTCTCTCCTGGCTGGCTTGCCAAATCTGATACCGGAATTTCAGGTTCTTGGTCTCGGTGATTTGAAAAATAAATCTGCAGACCACAGATCAGAGGTAAGACAATTTATTTACAGAAAAGAATACAAAAACCCTAGAGCTCCTGGTAGGGATAGAAAACTCAAGTCGAGAGAGAAAAGCTCTCTCTGTTGCTCTCCCTGTCTCTCCCTGTCTCCCTGTTCGGGATCTCAGTCTAGGGGTATATATAGGCGCATGGGTTCCCTCTATATGAGGCCAGGAAATGAATGGACACAGTCCCTTCCACTGGGGCAACGTGAATGAATGTATTAATGAATGGACGCAGTCCATTCACGGAATTGAGGCATAGGAAACTTACATGAAATTGACGTAGGCATAGGAAAGGGGGGTTCCCTATTTAGTCATAAGTGCAAAGAGAAGGAGACACCAAAGCCTTGGTGTCTCCCCAGCAGTTGTCTGGCCTGTTTGGCTATTGGAGCCTCCGGTGGAGGCGGCAGGTCCTCCAGCTCAGCCCTGCAGAGCTTGCTGGCGCGCCATCTGTCCTGTATCACTTCCTTTCCCTTTCATTTTCTTTTTCTGGGTAAATCTATGTCAGCGCCATTAATGGGCTCTTCACAATGATAGAAGACTTTTACATTTCTTTGTTTCTCCACTTCCCATTGTTCATATTGGCCTTATTTTGTCAATGGTTATGATACATTGTATTTTGCAATGGTGTGACTGCCCGGTCAGTCATTTAGTGAAGGATCTGTAGTCTTAATTTTGTATTTGATGGATTCAGTGCTCACAGCTATATGTTTCTGAGTTCTGACATATCCCTTGCTTGGCAGGATTTTCCTCATTTTTTTTTTTTTTGGAATAACCAATGAATGCTCAATTCTCTAACCCTGAGTCTTCTCTGCTTGTGAACAGCACTTGCTTGGAATAACAAAGCAGCTGGGCACAATATTCTTCAGTCATACTCTTTTTGCGACAGAACTCAGTAACACTGCGTCACTGTCTTCTGGCACTGATAGTTTCTGTGGAGAAATATAAGGAAAGTCTGGTTTTTATTCCTTTGACAACTTGCTTTTTCTACTTGACTATCTGAGGAACTCTATTTCCTCAAGATAAATAATTTTATCAGGACATGTCACCTGCTTAATGGTCCCATATACATTCTTTCTTGGTATGTGATATGCTTTTATAATCTGCTAATTTACTTTTTGCTTTATTTTGAGAAAATTTATTCACACTAAACCTCTTTTTCCATTCTTTTTGTTATGTTCCCTTTGAGCTCTTGTTTTATCCTTGATCCACTCAGTCATAATAATGACAATAATAAGTGCATATATATTTATTTATTTTAGAGACAGTGTCTTAACTCTGTCACTCAGGCTGGAGTGTAACGGTATCATCAAAGCTCACTGCAGCCTTATACTTGCGACATCAAGCTATCTTCTCACCTCAGCCTCTCCAGTAGCTAGGATTGCAGGTTCGTGCAACCAGGCTTGATTAATTTTTAAAATTTTCTGTAAAGACGGGTCCTACTACGTTCCCCAAGTTGGTCTCAAACTCTTGGCCACAGGCGGTCCTCCCATCTCAGCTTCCCAAAGTGGTAGGATTACAGGCATGAGCTGCCATGCCTGTCAACAAATATTTATGAAGGGCCTACCAAGTATTGGGCCTCATGCCAACAGAAAACCCTGCCTTCCTGGAGCCAAGATTCTAGTGGGATAAAAGAAGAAAGCAGTAAAGAAAACAAACGTGCAGTAGACTGTGTTGGTGGTGATGAGTGCTGCGTAAAGCAGGGAATACACGGAGCTAGAATTCTAAATGGGATGATTAGGGCAGGCCTCCAGCTCAGACTTGTCCCCCGTACTCCAGACTCCATGTCTACCTGCATATAATATCTTCTACTGGATATTGCGACAAGAATCTCAGACTTAACTTGTGTGCAGTGAAACTCTGGATCTTCCCCCATGTCCCACTTGCCATCTTCCTCATCTCAGGCAGTGGCAGCTCTGTCCTTCCAGTTACGGGGGCCAAGAAACTTGAAGTCATCCTTAACTCCTCTCTCGATCTCATACTCTTCATCAAATCCATCAACAACTCTGCTTTACCCTGTCTTTGGCATATTTAACTGAGTTTACCACTTCTCCCTGCCTCTACTGCTTTAACTCTGGTATGTCTGCCACTGGCAGGTGAGGGTGAGCCACTGTCACCTTCTTCTGGATTACTGGCATCACCTCCTAACCTGTCTCATCGTTTTTACTTAGCCTTTTCTATGAGCTGCTTGGGGATTTATTGATGGGAAACAATGGAACATGTTCAATAAAATACAACTTTCTCCACCGATTTCTGGTAAGCTAGTCTGGACCATGCACTTGGGTGCTTGTCCTTTTCTTCTAAATCTAGATCCAAATCTTGAAAGCACCTCCCACCTGGGCAGGGTTACAGAGGGATTGACATTTCCTTGTCATATATGATGCAGTGAGCTTGTTATTCTTTTTTTTTTTTTGGCTGGGGCGGGGTTTGAACCCACCACCTCTGGTAGATGGGCCCGGCACCTTCCTTATTGAGCCACAGGCACCGCCCGAGCTTATTAATTAGTTTAAAGCAGGGGCAGTGAAATAAGATGTTTCTAAGTTGTGTCCTGGCTCTGCCACTTACCTGCTGTGTGACCTAAGCCAGTTATATGACTTCACTGTTCCTCAGTTTACTCAAGTGAGCACAGGGTCTGGAACAGAGTGAAGACCTAACAAATGAGTGCGTTCATTCATCTGTTTCTTTTCTTCCTTTCTTTTTTTTTTTTTTTGAGAGATCGAGTCTTACTTTGTCACTCTCGGTAGAGGGCTGTGGCATCACAGCTCACAGCAACCTCCAGCTCTTAGGCTTAGATGATTCTCTTGCTTCAGCCTCCGAGTAGCTGGGACTACAGGCACCTGCCACCCCACCTGGCTATTTTTGTTGTTGTTGTTGCAGTTTTGCCGGTGCCAGGTTTGAACCCACCACCCTCGATATATGGGGCAGGCGCCCTACTCACTGAGCCACAGGCGCTGCCCTCCTCTGTTTCTTCTCTGTGTAGGGACTGACAATCTACTCTGTCCTAAGCACTGTGTGTGGCACTGGAGATGCACTGGTACAGATGGTCAAACTCCAGCAGAGGTGACTGAGAAGAGTTACCCTTGGAAGAAGTGCTGTCAAAGAGGAAGCCCAGGAAGCAACCAGTCTTGGGCCCTGAGTTAGTCTTGGCACGGAAGGCATGGACAAACCTCTCAGGCAATGCCATTCAATCTGACGATGGAAGGAGGAATAGAAATCAGCCAGATGGCAGGAATGATTGTGGGGTGAGGATTCTAGGAAGTGGGAACAACACATGCAAAGGGCTGGAGGCCCAAGAGGCCAGCATGGTTGACCTGAAGAAGGTAAGAGAGAGACTGGCCAGAAAGGGGTCAGGTGGTATACGAGGAAGACCTTGCAAAGAATTTAGCTATCAGGAGTCCCTTGGGAGTGGCAGGACCAGATTTTAATTATTACTTCATGGTTACATGTCATACTGGACTTTCCTAGTTTATTTTCTGAAATCCAAATATTTCTTAGCCTCATCAGCCAGCTAGAACAGTTACTATTTATTTTGAGATTTCCACAACTGATTGCTTCAGGCCTCTGCAGAAACATAATCCCTCAACCATTCTTTAGCTATTTCTTAGAGTTCCAGAGGGGGCTTCATATATCTTTATACCACTGTCTCCTGGGGAACAACTGAAATCTAAGCAACCAACTTCCCTCCCATGTATGTGAGCTCCAGAAATCGGCGTGTACAAAGGAAGACGTCTCATTGTTATCAATGATACTGATACCAGCTTCAGACTTCTGCTTCTTGCCTCCCTCCTACTACCCCCATTCTAAAGTTCCTCCCAATACTAGTGGAAGACCCTCAAACAAGTCTTCCTCACATGTGGCCACAAACCAGCTCCTCCCAGTGGCTTGGAATTTATGCTTTTTCTCTGGAGCTCTGGATCCCATATGAAGCCATCTACTGCTACTGCCCACAAGGTCCCTGGAGATGCCCATTGTGAAAGTGTCACTGCCCATACCAAGAGTGCATTTTCCTGGTGCCCTTAAAGTCACCAATCTTTGGAATGCAAGAATGGAGGAGAATCTTGCAAATAGGCAGGGACTATGAACTTCTTCCTGACGCAAAACCACCCTTTCTCCCCTGGAGCTTAGAACAGCAAGGAGTAGGCTCGCGGCCTCAGAGATTCTCTTGAGCAAACCCTCTCATTAGCTTCCTCTACCACCCGTCTGGTTTAGGGGCTCAGCCCCAGCTTAAGAGACTGCCCTTCCATCTGCTTTCTCTCCCCTCCTAGGCAGCCCCTCTGAACTCACCTAGTTATGAAACAAAATATCCCATGCATATCAATGGATAAAAACCAACCTGTGGGTGGTGACAGTGAGATGTCATTCTTTACAGTGCTAGATTCTGTGGCCCTGTTCAGCCTGTTGCAACTATCTCTATTTAAGTAAATAATTTAACATATGTATTTTAAATTTATTGATAAGATTATAAAAGCCATACTCCTCGTAGCCACCTGAAGGATACTAAGGCCACCATTTAGGTTTCACGGTGTAGTAGAAATACCGCAGATTATGAAGTCACACAGGAGTCTAAATCCAAGCTGTGCCACTTTTTTAGTTGTGTGTATTGGAATAAATTGGGTTACCTCTCGGAATTTCGAATTACTGATTTGCAAGAATGAAAATCACAGCACTCACCTGTCAGAACTGCTGGGACGCTTTCAAGAGGTATCCTGTGACCTTGCTGAACTTGTTTACAAGTTATGATAGTTTTATAGTGGATTCCTCATGATTTTCCTTATGCAAGATCATGTCATCTACAAATGAAGATGGTATGATTACATCCTTTCCAAGCTCAGTGCCTTTCGTTTCTTTGTCTTGCCTAACTGCCCTGCCTAGAACTTCTAGTATAATGTTGCATAGAAGTGGATCTTCTGAGGCAAGCTTTCAGTCTTTTATCATTAAGGATGATGTTAGCTGGGGATTTTCATTGATATCTTTTGTTAGGGTAAGGACGTTTCCTTCTATTCCTAATTTCTTGAGTGTTTATATCATAAAAGAGTGTTGGATTTTGTCAAATGCTTTTTCTCCATCTATTGAGATGAAAATGCGGTTAATGTCTTTTATTCTATTGATATGGTCTATTACATTAATTGATTTTTTTAGGTGTTAAACTGACTTCGTATTCCTGAGATAAATACCTCTGAGTCATGGTGTATAATTCTTTCTGTATGTTCTAGATTCAGGTTGCTGGTATTTTGTTGAGGATTTTTGCATTTGTTTCCATATGAGATACTGGTGTATGACTTTTTTTTCTTGTGATGTGTTGTTTATAACATATATTTTATTTTGGGGAGAATTTTATTCATTCATTGATCCAGTATTTACAGGGGCTAGAGGGGTCAGGTTATGCTCAGCCTAGAGAGGCGGCAGCCACACCCGCCAGCCCCCCAGTCACTAGGTCAAGATAAGAGGCTTGCTTGGATCACCTTCAAAGTCACCTGGCAGAGGCCACAGGGCAAAGTTTGGAGCCTGAGGTTAGCTCCAGAGGTAGTGTTAGGCCCATTACCCCTTGTCACCAGGACCTGCGGGAGCACAGGGGCTCTAATCTGTTGTCTGCATCCTGCTCGCCCCAACCCTAAGTGCTTTGCAGAGGCTGAGGAAGCTGGCAGAGCAGGGAGGGCTGAGTAGCCTCCTGCAAGCAGCCCTGTCTCTGCTACTCCTATGAGGAAGACTCGGTAATACTGAGGAGCTGGGCAGAGGCTCCTCTGCGCCCCAAGATCCAGAATCAGAGACTAGGATAGGAGCCCAAGGCAGGCCCACAGCGAGGGTCACAACGCTGAAGAGCCGCACATCCTTGCTGTGGAGGGTAGTCTCAACAAGTCTACCAGTGTAGAGGACGCCAAGAGCCTGGCGACCTCTGAGCAAGATGATTTGCAGCTGGGGGGTGGCCCTCGGGCGATTTGTCTGCAGGTGCTCCTTGCAGAGAGAGAACCCAAGCCCTTGGCGACCCTTGGGCACGTAGTCATTGTCTAATACTCCCCTCACCTGTCTCGTGCTGTCTCAATAAAAGGCTACTGAGGAGGTTGCTCGGGTCTATCCTGCAATCAAGGTTAGCCCACTCCCTACAAGCTTGTACTTCTAATCCACATCTTGCCTGGTTCCTTTCTACAGCAATCGAGACACTAGGAGGACAGTTTACAGGCTGCCAAATAGTTCCAACACTCCTTTCTGCTCAGACCAGGGGGGCCAAACAAGCTGCTTAATCCACTCCTGCTGGGACAGCCTACTCTAATGCAGCCTAGCGGTTGGGTCTCTGAGTTTGGCACACTCCCAAGAGGAAAGAAGAGAGTAGGCCTAGCTTCCTCACAACAGGGACAGGCTGGCAGCAGAGGCTAGAGCAGCAGGGCCCAATGTCCACCCAAGCCCCCAGCTGAGACTCCAAGGTTGTGACCCTGGCATAATGCAGGGACCTGGGCCCATTAGCATGATAGCTGTTAGGACAGAAAACAGTGTCAGGAAGCAGGCTATGTCAACATGGTGGCAAGATAGATTTGAGCGCAGAAAAATGGACGTGTCTGATAGGTAAAATATATATTCTGCTGCCCATACAGAAGGGCCAGGTCCTACCACTCCACAGCCAGCTGTGGGAGAAACCACATACCTTGCTGTGCCCCACCTCCAGCCTCCTGAGCACCATGGGGCCGGCAACCACTGGACAATGAGGGTAGGGGTAGGGGGAACCCTATTCAGGCTGCTCCCTGGAGGCTTCACCACCAGGTTGGGTTTGCTGGGAGGGATGTGGGCCAGGGCTTGTGAGCATGTACAGGCCACTTCCTCTGCACCATCTGTATGGGTGCCCCGGAGGCCACTGGGGCCCTGATGGTCTCCAGCACTAGGATGGACTTGCTGCTGCCTGGCTTGGACTCCATAGACAGCTGTGACTCTTGAGACTTGTGGGTCTGAATCAGCTCTGGCTGTCTTACTCGAATCAACTGCCGCAGGACCCCAGTACTGTCTAACGGTTTACCTTCAGTACATGCAGGCTGGCCTCATACTTGATCCTGCATTCAGCCACTACCTGCAGTGAGGCTGATACGCTCCATGATGACTAGCTGGGCCTTGTCTGTCCATTTCTTCCCCTCCAGGACCCATGGTCAGTGGTGTAGACCTTCAACCCTTCCAGTTCAAAGAGCTGCCTGTAATAGGCACGTGACAAAGTGGAACACCTCCATGGTCCGCACTGCACTATGGCCATTTTGCTTTCTGAGAAGGTGGTATGGCTTAAGCCTGTCATGGCTACTTTGTGCCTTGACCATCTCTGGGGCATTGCCAATTGCATATCCTTTGCTCTTAGGGATGAGCATGAGCATATTTTGGACTTCCAGGGCCAAAACTGGATAAATCATACCTCGTGGTTTATGGCTTTAAAGGCAGTTTTATTAGAGAAGCAGGACCACTATGAGTCATTTTAAATAAAGGGTCTAATATAAGGATTAGACCATATGCAATTTGTAGGCGCTTTTGGAGTAGTATAGTCAAGTGCGTTACAGGGCTCAACAGCCACTGGCTCAGAAGTGGAGTAGCTGAAGGGTAAGATCAGGTGTGAGCTGGAGCCTCTTCTTAAGGCCCAGGTGTTGGCACATTCACATGCATTAGCTGCCCATGTCTTGCACCCAGCATTGATCTTCAGAACATAACAAACATTGCTGCACCTTCATATCTGCTCTTTAAATCTCACACAAAATGTCTTTTATTATCCACTGCTACCTTGGTCCCATGCAAGAAAGAAGACAGTTCTGGGAAATGCAGTGAAATGCAGTTCCAGCTTTGCTAAAACGGATGTGGTTCAAAACCACCACCACGATAACATCCTAATAGTATTATACACACTCCTCTTTTGTCTTTATTTATGTGCTCATTTAGGTATTTTAAACTAATGAACCCTAGTGATTGATCATCCAAAGTTAGAACTAGAAAACTGACAAGAACTTGTAAGTCCTTCTTAATCCCATTGTCTATTTTTTTTCTACCAGAGATAATCACTACTGAAAACTTGTTTAACATTATCTTATTTCTAAACAATAAAGTTTTATCTATACATATTACAAAGACTATGCTTTTTTTTTCAGTTTTACTTGTTCTAAACTACATAAAAATGTTATGCTATATAGAATCTTTTGGCACTTCTTTTGCTCAATATATATTGCATAAGATTTATCCGTATTGTGTGTGACTGCATAAAATTAAATTATTTAATTTTAAAATAGCTGTCTAGTAATATTCCAGTGGGTAAATGCAACTATAATTTATAGGTTTCTTTTCTTGTCTATGGGCATTTGAGTTGTAGTTCCAGGTTTTTGCTATTCTGAATAGTGCTGCTATGAATATTGTTATATATGTCATCTTATGTAAATGTCCATACACATACTCTTACACAGTCATATAAAAGTGGAATTCTAAATGATTATGTAGAGTGTGGGCTTGAGTGTGAGTACCCCAATGTTGATTCCCAACTTGTGCCCTGAGCTTCCAGGATAGATTCCAGCCACTTGCAATCTTGAACTGGTATAATTTGGGTAAATGATTATCTTACTTGTTTTTATCAATGTTTAAAAATGTATGTATAGTTCACGTATTCAACATTTAGTATTAGCAATGTTTTGGGTGTTTATTTAGAAGTTTGGTGATGTTTTGTATTTTGTATTTCCTACAGAAATATACAGTAGGAAATTAGGTCATTTTTATATCAATTAGCCTATGGTCCAATTGATCTCATTATATTTTGTTTCACTTAAGGTCACAGTTTACATGAATGCATTGAGGACATTGCATTTGTTAGGCAAACTTCAAGTCATCGTCGAGGCCTTTACCTAGGGGTTGTTCTATATACCCTTTTATTGTGCCCATTAAGTGTGAGTTTACCAATATTCCTCCCTTCTCTGCCTCCCCTTGTCCTCCTCCCCCTCCCCCCACTTGAATTTAATTGTGTTTTTTTTTTCTCGTGTGGGTGTGATGTTGTCTATCTATTGGTCTCATATTAATATTGAGTACATTGGATACTTGTGCTTCCATTTTTGTGATACTTTACAAGAAGAATGTTCTACTCCATCCAGGTAAATACAAAAGACGCAGTGTCCATCTTTTTGCAGCTGATTAGTACTCCATGGTGTACATGCACCACAGTTTATCAATCCACTCATGGGTTGATGAGCGCTTGGGCTGATTCCATGTCCTAGCAATTGCAGATTGAGCTGCGATGAACATTCTAGTGAAAATGTCTTCATGGTAAAATATTTTTTTTTCCTTGGGTAGATACCTAGTAATGTGATTATAGGATCAAATGGAAGGTGTGCTTTTTGCTCTTTGACAATTGTCCAAACTTCTTTCCCCATAGAGGCTGTATTGTTTGCAAACCCAAGTGCAGTATAAGAGTGTTCTCTTCTCTCTACATCCGTGCCAGTATCTGCAGCTCAGTATGTCTTTCTTTTTGTCCTTCCTCTTTTTTTCTAAGCCCCTCTCTTTACCTGCTGTGATATCTTGCCATATCTCTCTGAGAATATTAATGTATGCAGGAAACGTACTACTTCCACAAGAATCTGTGGCACATTTGTGGCCTGAGGGGACAGAAAATGAGGGGAAACTTGTCAGCTAGTAGTCCTGGCTGAGTTCTGGGAGCTGGTGAAAGGGGAGTCTTACCATGTGGTGGGTAATTTTGCTTATTATTAATCCCTCTGCTTTCCCCACCATCCTTCACAGAGCCCAGTGTGCTCCATTTCATGAGAAAATAAATCCCTTTCTCCTGAATGGTGGTGTAATACCAAACTAACTGCGATAGAGGTGGGGAATTGCTCCTTAAAAGACCGAATTGACTCTTGTATTTTCAGCTCCATGGTTTATTCCATGTCCTCGATGCCTGACACTTCCAGTTCTAAACACTTTCTGGGTTTTGTTGAAATCAGCTTGTTTCTCCCCATTGATGGATTCTTCTGGATGGCCACTTCAGCTACCAGTCCTTTGCCCACTTTTCTGCTTCCCAAAATAGACATTTGTTTTGGAGATTTTTTGTTTTGCTCTTTTTGCCAGAGGAAGCAGAAATAAATGCATTGGTTCAATCTGGTGTGCTTAACCAGAATTGTTAACCAAGTCTTTTTATTTTCCTTAGATCCTCTGTTACAAATAACTAGATTAGTCATAACCCTTGATTTATAATGTATTATTAGTACCGGTTTTTGTATGGCCTTTATTTGCTGATTTTAATTATATAGTTACTATAAAGAACATCTATCATCCTTATATCTAACTTGAGAACTAAGATATTACCGATAGCTAACATCTGCTTTGTGCTCATCCTCCATACCATGACCCCACTCCCCTACAACCCCAAGATACCACTTTCCTAAATTTTTGTATTTAGTATTTAAATGCTTTAAAATATATATGTATATAACTTTGTAAATACTTATGCAATGGAGTGCCATGGCAACTTTATAGAAAACAGGATCATGCTATACACGTAGTCTTCATGGGTATGATTTTTCACTCAACATCATTACTAAAATGTTTTCATTTTTCGACATTATACTTCATTCACTTTCCCTGCTAAACAATATACCATAATTTGTTTATCCATTCTTCTGTTGATTATCATGTGAGTTTGTCTTGTTTTAAATATTATGAACAGTGCTGTGTGAACATTCTCATAAATGTCTCCTATTGCACCTAGAAGTAGAATTGCTGCATTATAGGGTGCACAAACATTCAGCTTCACGATATCATGCCAAATTATTTTGGCTAAGTGGTAGTACCAATTTTCACTCCCATCAGCAAAGTATAGGAGATTCTGTTGTCCCGCAGCCTCTCCAACACTTGTCAGACTTCTTAACTTTTGCCAAATGAATGGGTGTAAAATGGCATCTCAGTGTAATTTTGATTTTTCATTTCCCTGATTGCTAATGAGGATGAGCATCTGTTCATATGGGTATTGGCCATATGTGTTTCCTCTTCTGTGAAGTGTCTGTTCATGTCTTCTGCATATTTTCCTGTTGACTTGTTTGTTTTGTCTTATTATTGATTTGTAGTTCTTCATATACCAATCTGTTGTCAATCACATGCATTGCCAAATATCTTCTAGTTTATGGCTTGTCTTTTTATTTTCTTTAAGGTGACTTTGGATGAACAAAAGTTCTACATTTTAATGTTGTAAACTTTTATAGTCAGTGCTTTTGTGACTAATTTAAGAAATCCCCGGCCCGGCGCCTGTGGCTCAATGGGCTGAGGAGCCAGTCTCGTACACCTGAGAGCCTGGGCCCGCCAAACAACAATGACGGCTGCAGCCTAAAAATGGCCGGGCATTGTGGCGGGCACCTGTAGTCCCAGCTACTTGGGAGGCGGAGGCAGGAGACTCGCTCGAGCCCAGGAATTGGAGGTTGCTGTGGGCTGTGATGCTATAGCACTCTACCCAGGGTGACAGCTTGAGGCTCTGTCTCAAAAAAAAAAAAAAGAAAAGAAATCCTGTGGCTCACCATGTAATCCTAGCATTCTGGTATGCCGAGATCGGTGGATCACTTGAGCTCAGGAGTTTGAGACCAGTCTGAACAAGAATGAGACCCCTTTGCTACTAAAAATAGAAAAACTAGCTGGGTGTTGTAGCAGACGCCTGGAGTTCTAGCTACTGGGGAAGCTGAGGCAAGAGAGTCACTTGAACCCAAAAGTTTGAGGCTGTTGTGAGCCATGACGATGCCACAGCACTCAACCTGGGGTGACAGAGTGAGACTCTTTCTCAAAAAAGAAAAGAAAAAGAAATCTATGCTGGTCATTTACCTGTTTGCTCTCAGATTTATTCTCTGCACTCTCTCTGCTCTGCTCATTGAATCAGTAGGGGCTGCCAGTTAGGTTTGGCCAATGGAATGAACTGGTATGATATTAAAGAGCAAGAAGAAGGAGAAGCCAGGGCATCTTCTTTTCTGTCTCTGCTTTGGGAGGCATCTCTAGCAGTGGCCATTGTCTCCTCCATAGTTCCAGCTCCTGCTAGGCTAAGCTATCTCTACGCCTATTGAGTAGTATCATCATGGATATCAAATACTTCCCCATTCTAAGGTGAAAAAGATACTCATCTACAGCTTAATCTAAAAATATAAAGCTTTTCTTTTGAGATTTAAATCCATATGAAGCTAATTTTTTGGTATGGTGCAAGGTAGTGCTCAAATTTCATTCTTTCATGTGGATAGCCATCTTTTTCCAGCCCCAAGAGTTGAATAATCTCTTTCTCCCCTACTGATCTGTCATGCCCCCTCTCTCATATGGCAAATGTCCATAAACTGTATGTCTGAATCAGTTACTGGTCTCTTTATTCTGTTTTATTGGATTATTTGCATGTATTTGTTTCTGCACTAATTGCATTCTGGTTTTTCTTAGCTTTATTTATTTTTAATTGAAAAATAATAATTGTATATATTTATGAACAACACTGATATTTTGATATATGTATACACTGTGGAATGATCAATCAGAGTAATTAGCATATCCATCATCTCAAATAGTTATCATATCTTTGTGTTGAGAATATTTAAAACAGTCTGTTCTGGTTATTTTGAGATATACAATGCATTGCTATTGACAATAGTCAACTTGATGTGCAATAGAACACCATAACTTACTTTTCCTAACATAACTTTTTAGCCATTGACCAACAGCTCCACTTTCCCCATCCATACCTCCTCCCTCAATTCCAATCAGGGCTCCAATAACCACCGTTCTACTCTTTACTTCTGTGAGTTCAAGTTTTTAAGATTCTGTGTACATGTGGCATTTATTTCTGTGGACTTGGTTTATCTTACTTAATATAATGTCCTCTAGGTTCATCCATACTGCTGCAAATGACAGGATTTCCTAGGTTTTTTAAAGGCTGAATATATTTCATTGAGAAGTGTGTGTGTATATATATACATACATATATGCATATATATACATAAAATCACATTTTCTTTGTTTATTAGCCTATAAATGACCATTTAGGTTGAATCCATATCTTGCTATTGTGAATAGTGCTGTGATAAACATGGGAGTGCAGACATCTCCTCAACATATTGATTTCATTTCCTTTAGAGTTATATCTAATAGTGGGAATGAGTGTTGAACCATATGTTAATTCTATTTTTAGTATTTCAGGGAATCTCCATACTGTCTGGGTCATTACAAACATTTTGAGATGCACAAAAATTAAGAAAGGTACAATACACATAGACAAAAACAAATGAAGCCCTCCCAGGAATGCCAATAAGCTGAACAAGTTGAAACTTGCATAGATGAAAGGGTGCTGTCCACTGTGTTTCTTGAAAGTAAAATAACATACTATAATACAGTCTGTCTAAAAACTTTCATAGTGACCCATATATTTTTCGAAAATGGCTGTACTGATTTGCAATACCACCAACAGTGTATAAGGTTTTCTCCACAATCTCGCTAACATTTGTTATTTTTCATCTTTTTGATCATACACAACCTGATGGGTGTGAGGTATCTCATTGAAGTTTTAATTTGCATTTTTCTGATTATTAGAGATGTAGAGAATCTTTTCAAATACTTATTGACCATTTGTATGTCTCCTTTTGAGAAATGTCTATTCAGATTTTTGGCTATGTTTTCATAGGATTATTTATTTCCTTGTTATTGAGAGTTATGAGTTCCTTGTATATTTTGGATATTAGTTCTTTATTTGATATCTGATTTGCAATTTTTTCTCCCAATCTATGGTTTGACTTTTCATTCTATTAATTGTTTCCTTTGCTGGGTAGAAGCTTTTTTAGTTTAATACAATCTCATTTGTCTAGTTTTGCTTTTGTTGCTTGTGCTTTTGGGGTCATATCTAATAAATATCTATATATGGATATCCAGGTTCTCCAGTCCCATTGAAGGGATTGTCCTTTCCCCAATGTATGTTCTTGCTTGGCACCTTTGTTGGAAATTAATTGATTATAGTTGTATTGAAGTAGTATGATGCCTCCAGCTTTGCTCTTTTTGGTCCAGATTGCTTTGGCTATTTGAGATCTTTTGGGTTCCACATGAATTTTAGGAGTTTTTCGCGATTTCTGTGAAGAATGACTTTGGAATTTTGATAGGGATTACACTGAACCTGTAATTTTTTAAGGGGGGATAGTATAAATATTTTAACTATGAATTATCCTAAATAGTGACTATATGATACCTTTTCGTTTATTTATATAATCTTTTAAACTTGTTGACTGCCACACACACACAAAAGGAAAAATTTTCCTCGGGGTCACAGTGTTTTATTATGAAAAGAGAATAAAAACTTCAAAAACAAAATGATCCTAAAGCATACATCAGTAAAAAAAGTAATCTAACAACTTGAAAATTAGTAATGTGAAAGCTTGAAAAATAGTCCATAACTCTTGTGGCAGTTAATGTATTAATTTCTTTCATCAATGTTTTATAGCTTTAAGGGCACAGATATTTTATTTTCTTTGTTAAATTTACTCCTAAGTATTTGAATATAGTGAGTATTGATATCTTGTAGAGCAAATCCTCTCTCCTTACTCTTTTTATTTGGGAATGTCTTGAGTTTGGGGGGAAATATGCTTTTCCATATACATTTTAGAGCTAGCTTGTCAGGTTTCATGAAAAATGTAGGATTAAATGACATATAGATCAATTTTAAAAGAATTGATATTTACTATATTATGTATTTCTAGTCAAAAATCATGGGCTATATCTTTATTTAGATTTTCATAATGTCTCATAATAAAGTTTTAAAATTTTCTACAGATAAATCTTACACATCTTTTATTATATTTATTCCTCAGTACTTTATGGATCTATTTCTATTATTAATGGTGGTATTTTTAATTTAAGAAAACATTTTCTAATTGTTGCTGTGTATAAAAGTGTCATTGTTTTTCCATATGGTAATTTTCTATTCAGTCGTGTTGCTAAACTCTTTTTCCCTCTCCTGATTTGTCTGAGAGCACACTGAGATTTTCTATGTAGGCAATCATGTCATCCAAATGATAATTTTACATATACTTTTCCAATCCTTTCCATTATAGTTCTTCTTTTTAATTTTAGATGTTATTTTCCTGCTAGGAACTCAAGGAGAATGTTGAATAGATGTCATGATTTGGCATGACTGTCTTGCTCTTAATTTAAAGGAAATGCTCCTTTTTCACATTTAGGATATTTGTTTTAGTTATTTTTGTGAGTGATTTATTGGGTTAAGGAAGTTTCACTTTGTTTCTAGTTTATTAACAGTTTTAAAAATATGACTGTGCATTGCTTTTTTTTTTTTTTTTTTTGCAGTTTTTGGCCAGGGCCGGGTTTGAACTCGCTGCCTCTGGTATATGGGGCCAGTGCCCTACTTTTTTGACCTATTAATGTGTTGAATAAAGTTTATAGATTTTTAAATATTAAAACATCCCTGTATTCCTGAAACAAAATCAAATTGGTCAAGGTCTTCTTTATAAACTCTGAGATTTCATTTTTTGTAATATTTTGTTTAGATTTTTTCCCCATAAAATAGGCCTGTAACTTTCACCCATACTATGCCCATATTTGTCTTTGGCAGTTATACTAACCTCATGAGAATGCATTAGAGAATATTGTCTCTTTTTCTTTGTCTTCAATAGCTTGAACAATGGTAGCTTGTTCCTTGTCAGTGTGGTATAAAGTTTCTGTAAAAGTATCTGAGACCAGTGTTTTATTCATGGGAATGCTTTTAAACCAATTTATTTAGTAGTCATAGTACTATGTCATATTGAATGTTTGGTCCTAATTAGTCATTTCTTCATAACAGAATTAAACATCCATATCTTTGCCATGGCCTTGTGGTAAGAGGAGTGTATTTCTCTGTTCCTTGATTTTGAACTTGCCATGTGACTTGCTTTAATAAACATGATGCCAGTGCAAAGGTTTAAAATCTGCTACCTTGCTACCTTCGTTGGGCCTGCTTCCTTCTCCTTCTCCCTCTCCTGTTCTCCTTCAGAAGGGTCCTTGCTATATTTTCCAGGCTAGTCTTAAACTCTAGAGCTCAAGAAATTCTCCTGCCTCAGCCTCCGTAATAGCTGGGCCTAGAGATTTGTACCACCACATCTGTCCAGGCATGCCTTATTGCACACCAGTGATCCTCAGTGGGAAAGGTTTGTCCTAAGTAGCCACTGCTCCTTCAGCCTTGCCCCAGACTGATCACCTATTGAATATACCTGAGCTCAACTTTTAGCTTGGAACTAAATCAGAACCAACCCACAGCATGAAGCTAAGGCAATCAGATGAGACCAACCTAGATCAGTTAAACCACAATTGATCTACAGATCCCCAAATATGATGATAAATGCTTATTGTTATAAGTCACTGATTTTTTGGAGGATGGCAATAGATGACTAATACATTGACAATAAGGCTTTCTATTATTTCATGAGCCTGTTTAATAGGTAACATATTTTCTAAGAATTCATCCATTTCACCTAAATATTGAAATGTATTGATATAAAGTTGTTCAACACATTCTTTTATTATATTGTATTTTATTATTTTTGTTGTTGTTGTTTGGGATTCATTGAGGGTACAAAGAATTAGGTTACACTCATTGCCTTTGTTAGATAAAGTCTCCCATACAATTGTGTCCCGCTCCCACGAGGTTTTACGCCATTCAGTGCTGTACCCTGTCACCCCTTATCCCCCTCTCAACTTCCCTCTCCCTGCTCCTTCATTCCCCTCTCTCCCCTTTGTATTAGTTCATCTGCTGCCTTCATATTAGAATTGAGTACATTAGATTCTTGCTTCTTCATTTTTGTGATGCTTTACTAAGAAGAACGTGTTCCTCCCCCATCCAGGTTAATACAACAGATGTGAAGTCTCCATCTTTTTTAATGCCTGAATAGTATTCGTGGTATACATATGCCACAGCTTGTTAATCCATTCCTAGGTTGGTGGGCACTTAGGCTGTTCCCACATTTTGGTGATTGTAAATTGAGCTGCAATAAATGGCCTAGTGCAAAAGTCCTTCTGATAGGGAGGTGTAGTAGATGCCTAGGTATGGTATTGCAGGATCAAATGGAAAGTCTAAATTGAGTTCTTTGAGGATTCTCTGTACTTCCTTCTAAAAAGGCTGTACTAGTTTGCAGTTCCACCAGCAGTGTCTAAGTGTTCCCTTTTCTCCATAGCCATGCCAGGCCCTGCAGCTTGGAGACTTTGTGATGTGGGCCATTCTCACTGGGGTTAGGTGATATCTAAGGGTAGTTTTGCTTTGCATTTCTCTGATGATTAGGGATGATAAGCATTTGTTCATGTTTGTTAGCCATTCGTCTGTCTTTGTTAGAGAAGGTTCTATTCATGTCTCTCGCACAGTGATATATGAGATTGTTGGATCTTTTTTTGTTGATTAATTTGAGTTCTTTATAGATCCTAGTTATCAAGCTTTTGTCCAATTCATAATAAGCAAATATTTTTTCCCATTCTGAAGGATGTCTATTTGCTTTGGTTGTTTCTTTAGCTGTACAGACGCTTTTCAGTTTAATTAAGTCCCATTTGTTTATTTTTGTTGTTGTTGCAATTGCTGTGGAAGCTTTCTTTTAAAATCTTTCCCCATGCTGATATCCTTCAAGTGTTTTCCCCACACTTTCTTCCAGGATTTTTATTATTTCATGCCTTAGATTTAAATCTTTTTCCATATTGAATCAATTTTTGTAAGTGGTAAGAGGTGTGGGTCCACTGTTAGTCTTTTACATGTGGTTATCCAGTTCTCCCAGAACCATTTATTGAATAGGGATTCTTTTCCCCAGTGTATATTCTTGTTTGGGTTATCAAATATCAGATGGCTATAAGATACTAGTTTCATCTCTATTTGGTTCCAAATGTCAATGTCTCTATTTTTGTGCTAATACCATGCTGCTCTGATCACTATGGCTTTGTAGTATAGCCAGAAGTCTGGTAGGGTCATACCCTGGCTTTGTTTATATTACTAAGAATTTCCTTGACTATACAGGGTTTTTTTCTGGTTCCATACAAAACAAAAAATTTTTTTCCAAATCTTGAAAGTATGATGATGGTATTTTAATGGAGATTGCATTGAATGTGTACATTGCTTTGGGAAAGATCTTAAAGCTTTCTAGAATTTTTCAGGGGTACATCTCACAGTTCCCCCTGACACTAGTTGCTGTGGAGTGTGGGAGTCCCTCAGCCTGTCCAAAGAGTGGAGTTCTGATCCTAGCAGGCTGAATTAAGACAGCTGTGCCATAGGCCCCTACTAAGACCTTCTCACAATGGCAGCTCACTGGCCTCCAAGGCCTTCTCCATATGCTTGCCTTGCCAGCCACCAAACCTATAGCAAACCACTCCAACCAGTATTCAAATCTGGTTGCAGCACACCACTGCTCAAGTCTGCCCACTCCTCCAAGACTTCCACTCAACACACAGCTTCCCCCTCAAACTGAAGACTCCAAAAAGGCTTCCTCCCCACCCAGACCTCTGTTGGGGAGCCACCTGATTTATTGGGTTGCAATCACTTGCCTAATGAGTTGGATTTCCACTGCTCACGATCACACGCATATCCAGCTTGCCACCTCCTCATTGTGTTCCCTGAGCTATGGCTCTGGGCAGGGTCCCCAGGCCAGGTATGGCTGGGTTCTCTCTTTTACCCCAGTTGTACTAAGAAAGCTCATCTGAACAATCCTTCTGCTCTGCCATCTTGCTCCACCCAGCCTTTATTATATTTTAATGTGTATCTTATCTGCAGTCACATCTTTTTGTTTTCATTAATAATATTATTTATTTGTGCTTTTTCTCTTTTTTAATCAGTCTTGCCAAAGATCTATTTTGTTTGACTTTCTTTATATTTTAACTTTGTTAATCCTTTATATTGTGCTTTTGTTTTCTTTTTCATTATTGTCTGCCTTTATCATGTTTTTGCTTTCTTCTACTTACTTTTGGCTTATTCTAATGCTTTTTTCTAACTTTTTAGTTGGAAATTATTGACTTTTGAGCTTTTATTATTTTCTAAGGTAAGCATTAAAGCTATTAATTTTCATTGACTCTCATATGTTTGGTATGTAGTTTTCAACATCTTTTGTGGGTTTTCTCTTTTTTTACTTTTTTATCCCTGAAATGATCTAAGACCCAGAATTTAGTGGGTTTTCTAAAAAAAAGTTTTGGTTTGTTTCATTTGATTATAGCAATGAACTCTATTCAATGTTCATAATTCTTTTTTTATTGTTTCAGATTAATTTGAAGGTACAAAGAATTAGGTTATCATGTTTGCATTTGTTAAGTATAATCTCTCTTATAATTGTGTCCCACCCCAAGAGGTGTTCCATATACTCTAATAGTGCCCTCCTTCATCCCCTATCCCTGCTGCCTCATTCCAGTACCTCCCACCTTGAATTGATTTGAGTTTTTCTCTTATGTGGGCCTGTATTAGATTGTCTACTTGCTTCATAGTATTATTGGGTGCTTTGGATTCTTGCCCCTCCATTCTTGTGATACTTTACTGAGAAGAATGTGTTTCAGCTCTATCCAATATAATTATTCTTCTGACAAATATATTATTGCATTTACACATTGGAGAAATCAAAGCTGACATGAGACATGATGTCACAGTAGTGACTAATATTTTAGAGGTAGAATCACAGGCTTTGTGAAGGGCTGAGTATGTGCATAAAGGAATCAGGAGACAAGACGTAAATATATGAAGGGTAGGTAACTGGGAGAAAGGCAATTTAAGCCATTTAAGTCTGAAAGGAATTTTTTTTTTTTGAGACAGTCTCCTTTTGTCACCCTTAGTAAAGTGCTGTGGCATCATAGCTCACAGCAACCTCCAACTCTTGGGCTCAAGCAATTTTCTTGCCTCAGCCTCCCAAGTATCTGTGACTGCAGGAGCCTGCCACAACACCCAGCTGTTTTTTATAGAGGCGGGGGTCTCACTCTTGCCCAGGCTGGTCTCAAACCTGTGAGCTCAGGCAATCCACCTGCCTTGGCCTCTCAGAGTGCTAGGATTACAGGCGTGAGCCATTGCATCCAGCTGAAAGGAAATTTTTGACAAAATTTCCATACATCCACCTTGCTAAACAGGCCATTGTCTGGTGTGAATAAATTGACACTTAAGTATTTTTGACTGCTGACTGAAAGCTTTCCCACAATTAGTACATTCATGAGATTTCTCTCAGGTATAAATAAGAATTGACTGACTGAAGGATTTCCCACATTCATTTAAAAAAAAAACAAAAACATCAGGATGTCATCTTTACTAGTTATTCATTCAACAACATAGAGTATACCATTTGTGAAATAAACAAGCATACCAAGGTGAATAGCTAGTTCCTGATCTTAAGAGTTCACAGTGAGGTTGTAGAGATAGGTAAAAAGTGCCTTTTTTGCATAACAGTTTTTTTTTTTTTTGTAGAGACAGAGTCTCACTTTTTTTGCTCTCAGTAGAGTGCCTTGGCGTCACACAGCTCACAGCAACCTCCAATTCCTGGGCTTAGGTGATTCTCTCGCCTCAGCCTCCTGAGTAGCTGGGACTACAGGTGCCCGCCCCAACATCCGGCTATTTTTCTGTTTTGCAGTTTGGCCGAGGCTGGGTTTGAACCCACCACCTTTGGTATATGGGGCCGGCGCTCTACTCGATGAGCCACAGGCGCTGCCCTGTGTAACAGTTTTATTGAGATAGAATTGACATACTATACCATTCATCCATTAAAAGAACACGATTCAATGGGTATTCACAGAGTTGTGGAGTCATCACAACAATCAATTCCAGAACATCTTAATTATCCCCCAAAGAAATGGGGGATATCTGTATCTTTTAAGCAATCACTTCTCATTCTCCCCTCCTTCTACCCTGGCACAAGGTGGTGCTTTGATTTCTTTAGGTGACAGAGGCAAACACACACATGCTTCCGATCTCCATGAATTTGTTTATTCTAAGTATTACATATAATCAAAAGCATATAATAGGTGGCCTTTTGTGTCTGGTGTCTTTCACTTAGCATAATGTCCTTGAGCTTAACTCATGTTGTAGTGTCAATAATTCATTCCTTTATATGGTTGAACGATATTCCATTGTATGGATATACAGTATCACCTTTTATTTGTCCATTTATCTATTGATGGGCATTTGGCATATATCCTTCTTTTGACTACATGAATAATGCTGTTATAAGCATTCATATATAAGTTTTGTGTTTATATATTTTTTTCACTGCTCTTAGTTACATATGTATATGTAGCGTGTGTTGATTTTTGAATTTTCTTTTGCTTTGCAGAATCTTCAGCTTCCTTCTCATGTTACTTTTTCCCTCATCCATGCATTTTCTGAGGTTGTCTCTCCCTTTTTCCATTAAAACCCGTTCAGATAATCTCCTGAGTCTCATATGTTCTTTAAAGTAATTTCCTTGTAATTAGTATATTCACTTACTAGGACACTTTTTAAAATATTTTCCCATTATAGCAGACTTTCTTTCTTGCGATTTTTTTTTTTACGTTGTTCCTACGCTCATAGCTAGCTTTCTTCTTCTATTTCCCACATACATTTTCTCAGATCGCCCTTGCTCTCCATGAAGGCTTGTGAGTAGCATGAGATGGGTTGCTGGGATTTGTTTATTTTTCTATTTACAAGTAATTTAAAGTTTGGACATTCCCTGCCTTCTAGTTATACTACAGGTATGGCTTCATATGGTTTTATTTATTCTTGTTATTTAGTTCTTTGGGGGAAGGGAAGGATATGTTGGCAAATTTGGATTATGTTGCTGCCATTACCCTGGCTTCCCCAAATTCTCCACTGATTCATTCCTTAATACTTGGTGAAGGAACTGTCCTCCAGGATATCCCTGGTCATAGTGTAGATATTGAGTGGAATGCCAAGCAGATTGCACAAAATAGATCCATCCAATGTACCATCAGCTGGAGGCTTTAGACTTTTGCATTGTATACTAGGTCTGGAAGTGCCACCATTTCAACCTTATTATGTATAGGCTATCAGTTAAGTCAAATATTTGATAGCCAAGCTTGTAAACTCTTTACACTATTTATTCCTAGAAACTAATGTATTAAACCTTACAAACGTATGTAAACAAGATGAATGCATTGATGTCAGTGAATTTAGTTTTTCCTGGGGTCTTTTAACTATTTTGGACTATGGATTATCTCTTCTCTGAACAGGCCTAATACCTCTTTCTCAGGGCTCTTTTGGTATGTAACTCTTATTATGGGCCTGGAGCCAGTGAGAGGTAGTCAGGAGAGGCCTCAGCCTGTGAGTTGACTGTGATCTTGAAAGGCTTTATTTCAGGGACACAAGAGAGGGGCTACTAATCCCTGAGTTCTCAAAAGTCTCCATTCTATTTTCCGGAACCCTTGTCCTTCCCTATCATACCTTAGCCCATACCTTAGCCTCAGAGACATAAAAGCTGAATATTTCATGGGCACTGTGATTCTGTAACCTCTACGATTAGACCTTGGGCTTGGCCTTCGGTTGCACCTGCCTAAGGAGATAACTGCCATGGACGCCTTCCACTGCTCTGTGTTCTTCCCCAACCCTAGATAAATCATTCCTAGTTCATGTCTGTTCTTCATTGCATATTCATAGTTTTAAAGTTCTTCTCTTCTCTATGATTTCTATAGCCTTCATGGGTGTCCAACCTTTGTTTTTCTCTGTCACACATGGGAAAAAGAGTTGTCTTAGGCACACATTAAATACACAAACACTAAGGAAAACTGATGAACAAAAAGAAAAGGTATGTGCATAATTTTCATTATATCTGACACCACAGTTAAGAAAAAAGTCCTCGCAAAATCAATATGCAGCCCTCGGGCTGCAGGTTGGATACCCCTGCCTTAAAAAGAATCTAGGTGCTACCATAATCTTTATAATCCCTGTTTTTGCCATGTCAACCAAATGCCATAGTCACTTGCTTCTTGTCACATTGGCTTGCACTTGCACTTCATCCTAGTTATAGGTTGGCAATCATGTGGGTAATCATGACATTCCTGAATGCCATGGATTACCCATAGACCGTTTCATCTTGGCAAAAAGACTATCTCTACACTGCTCCAAAACATAGCCAACTCAAAACCAGAATCCTATATGGGGCACTGTTTCTGGGGCTATTTCTGATTATACTAGACAGGTTCCCAATGGGAAACACATGATATGGGAGGGAAGAAAGGATAATTTTTGTTTGTTTGTTTTTGGAGACAGGGCCTTGCTCTGTTGCTCAGGCTGGAGTGCAATGGCAGAATCACAGCTTACTGCGATCTTGAAGTCCTAGGTTCAAGTGCTCCTTCTGCTTCAATCTCCTGAGCAGCTGGGACTATGGGAGCCCACCACAATGGCTGCCTAATTTATTTTATTTTTTTAAATAGAGATGGAGTCTTGTTATATTTCCTAGGCTGGTCTCAAACTCCTGGGCTCAAGGTGTCTTCCCATCTCGGCCTCTCAAAGTGCTGGGATTACAGGCTACTATGTCCTGCTGGAAAGAGGATAATTTTTAAAGGTATAGTGCAAAAACCTGGCACTTAGTAACAGCTGACCTGTTAGCATGTGTAGGCCTTAGGTTTTAGTGGAGGGAGCAGTTCCCAGGACCCAGTTGTATAAACAGTTGTATAAAGTCTCTTGTCTCGAAGAGGAAGCGGCCTTCATTCAGTTAGGAGACCCATCGGCTCAGTGTGTGACCTTGCAGGGATGGAGTTGGGAATAAATACCATGACCTGATTCTTTGTTCTTCCCCCAGTCTCCTGTGGGGGTATCTCACTGATTCAACTCACCTGGAAAGTAGAGGTCAGGAGAGCAACACTGATGAAGTTTTACTAGTCAGCCTTCTGAGGCAGCCAGCAGTTGACAGAAGGGTAAAGAGTGGAACAGGAGAGGTAGGCAGTAAAGCAAAGATACCCAGCTTAGGTACTTTTGGGCTCTTTAACATCTGAAAATGGCTGCATTTTCCATTCTCAAAACCAGTCTGAGTGGATATAAATTTTAGCATGCAATTATTTTTTGCTTGGACATTTTGCAGAGAAGTGGCCAACATGTAGAGAATATTTTATAAATACTTTATAAAATTTTATAATGAATATTTTGAGAATAAAGTTACATTTAGCTACAATTTTCCATTTTTCATATGTATAGCAAGTTTATGGGTGACTTTTGGGACACCTGTATGTGTATAAACATTGTTTTCTAGCAGTTAATATTAGAGAAGAAAGAAGTCTCACTCTTATCTGATTTTCTTTCCCTGTGGATAATTTTGATTTTCTTTTGGAAAGCAAGTAGGACTTTCTCTTCATCTTTGGGATTCAGGAATTTCCCCAAGGCATCTTTTCGTGTGAGGTTATTTTTGTTTTTCCTTTCAGCGCTCAGTGGGCTTTTTCTACATGGAAATCCAAATCATTTACTCTTTCTCTCCTAATTCCCATCAGCTTGTCATTTTGCTCAGCACTCCGTGATCAATCCTTGCAGTGTTCTTCAATTAATACATCCTGTTTCTGCAGCATCCAATCTGCTAGTCAGTACCTCATTTGAATTGTTATTTTGTCAATCATGTTGAATATTTCTAAGGATTTTTTCTTGTTCTCTAATACATTTCATTTTCCACAGTGGCCTGCAGGAGAATATCTGCATATCCTCTCAATTCTCAGAGAGCATACCAATTAGATTTTAGAAAGTTCTTTACTGGCCTGAGAGCAGTGGCTCATTCCTATAACCCTAGCACTCTGCGAGGCTGAGGTGGGAGGATCCTTTGAGCTCAGGAGTTTGAGACCAGCCTGAGAAAGAGCAAGACCTCATTTCTACTAAAAATAGAAAAATTAGCAGGGTGTAGTGGCAGATGCTTGTAGTCCCAGCTACTCAGGAGGCCGAGGCAGGAGGATCACTTGAGCCCAGGAGAGTTCGAGCTGTGAGCTTTGATACCACCACACTCTAGCCAGAGTGAAAGAGCGAGCCTCTGTCTCAAAAGACAAAAAGTTCTTTTCTGTTTGGTTAATTAACTCTGTTTCACTGGCTTGAATTCATTTTTCAGATCAGCTTTGCGGGTTTTTTTGGGGGGGAGTTGCTGATGATTCGCCCCATATATTCAGTGATTGTTGTTCGTTTACTGGTGTTGGTAGCTTGTGTTGTGTTTAATTCTACTCCCCTATTCCGGCCCCAGCTTAGGTGGCAAAGCCATATCTCCCTCATTTTTTTTTCATCATTAGAAGTTGGATTTAACAGGGAAAATATCACGATTAGCTACCATAATACCTATTTTACTCCCTAGTGATCTTTAGTGGGGAAAAACGTAAGTGGAGGGGAGTTTCTTGTCCTTTTGGGGGAAGATTTTTAGAACTTGTCTCTCCAAAGCACCAAAATTAATGAGATCAATTTGAGTTATCTTTCTTATCCTACACCCAGGGGCTGAAGGGTTTAAAAAATTTTAAGATATTATTTTATAAATTCTATACTAAATTTTGAAATCTAGGATACTGTAAAAGGCTTTTTCTTAGTAAAGTATTTCAAGAATGGAAAAAATATTCGATGTACTCAATACTAATATGAAACCAATATATAGACAACTACATTTCCACATGGATGATAAAACACACATATAGTTTAGCAAGGGGGAGGGGAGAGGAGAAAGAGGGGAGAGGGGCAGGACAATTGGTGGGATCTCACCTAATGTGCACAATGTCAGAGTATTCTGCACACCCCCTGGGTGAAGGGCTCAGCTATAACTTGAACTTTACCTGGGAATTAAAAACAATGGAGCTTAAACATGTGTACCTTCGTATTAATTTGAAACAAAAAAGAAAATCTATATACTATGCATTGGTGCTATTAACAATATATGATGAAATAAAAACCTTTTAATAAACTAAAAAAAAGAAAATATAAATGACCAAAATTGGCTTGGGAGAAATAGAGAGCTCAAAGGATGGGTAATACTGACAGAAATTGAAAACATTAAAGCATACTGTTTTCCAAATGATGATCCCTGGAATCCATTGAGTATTTTTAAAATGGAAATTCCTAGAATTTTCATTTTTTATTCTTCTATAGGGTGACTATAATTAACAACTGTTTATTGGATATTTTCAAATAGCTAGAAGAGCAGATTTAAAATGTTCTCAACACGAAGAAATGATCAATATATTTGAGGTGATGGATATGCCATTTACTCTGATTTGATCATTAGACATTACAGCATATACATACATCAAAATATAACACTCTATTCCATAAACATGTAATTATGATGAGTCAATTAAAATAAAAATAAAAGAAAAATATGAAATTCCTGGGCTTCAGCTTGGACCACTTGGATCAGAGTCTTTAGCATAATTTGGGTTCGAATACCCACAATAGCCCACAAGAAAAGGAAGAAACTGCCAATCAAACAAAAATTTCTAAGTGAAATGCTAGCAAGTGGAATTTATTTAGCACAATATTAAAAGAATGATGAAGCACATCTAACGAGGATTATTTCCGATGCAGGTGCCCCAATGCTCACTTAACATCTCCTGATAGCTAACAGGCATCTCACACTTCCCAGTTCTCCACCTAAACCCCTGACCTTCACTCCAAAAACTGCTCTTCCTACAGTCCTCCCCCTTTCAGTCTGGGGCGACTCTATTCTACTCCCTGGGACTCTTGTCTTTTTCTCATGCCTCCCAGCCCTTCTATTAATGAATCTTGTGGGATTTTACTGTCAAATATGTCCAAATACAGTCATGCACCACATAGCAATGTTTCAGTCAATGAGCACATGACGGTGGGCCCATAACATGGCAGTCCTGGATTTTACTCTATCTTTCCAGATATCCTTAGATATGTTTGCATACATAGAGGCTGACGCTGTGTTCCAGTTGCTTCAGTGATCAGTCCGGTCACAGGCTGTACAGGTCTGCAGCCCTGGAGCCTTAGGCTAAGCCATACACACCGCCTGGGTGTGGAGGAGGCACTACAATCCAGGTTTGCGTAGGGACACTCTATGCAGTTTGCACAATGGGATCATCTAAGGAAGCATTTCTCAGAACATGTCCCCGTCGTTAAGTGACATAGCATAATGCATCCATAACCCACCTCCACTGCTAGCTTTGTGGTCCAAGCCACTGTCCTGCTCAGCTTCCATTGGGATGAATGCAGCAGGCTCCTGCATGGCCTCCCTGCATCCACTCTGGCCCTTTTCCAACCCCTTGCCCTCACAGCAGCCCCAGGTGACCTTTTTCACACATTAAACAGATTGTCACACTTCCCAGTTTAAAGGTCTCCAAATGCTTCCCAGCCATACAAGTCATCTTGCTGTTCCTCAAATGTGCCAGCGTGGTCCTGTCATTTGCACAGACATTCTACATTTATGTCTTGGTCGCCTCCCTCCACCGCTGCAATGAGAGCAGGGACTTGGTTTGTCTTTTTCGCCGTTGCATCCCCGGGAGCTGAGAACAGCGCCCAGCACACAGTAATGCTTCACAAATATTTTGTGAATGAAGGGATACACAAACTCAAGGATGAGTCAACATTATGAAACTCAGTCACAATTAATCACATCAGCCAGTGGTTCAAAGGTGACTTTGCACATTATAATTTAGATGGACACCAAAGACAAATCTGACAAAACTGAACCAACATTCCTAGCAAAAGATGTTGGTAAACTTCTTGAGTCTAAAAATGTCAATTCCAAAAGAATAGCCTGAATACTAGCTAATTGTGAAACCCCAGAGACATTGTCATTAAGGTCAGGAAAGAATCTGAAGTCCTCTACCCTATGAGTAGCGGCACCAACTTACTTCTTCTTCTTCTTATTTCTTCTTCTAGCACCAGACATACTAAGCACCAGATACAGTGCTAACTTCACCGTATATACCTTTTGATTTTATTAATCTTCACACCAATCTGGTGAGGGTAGCAGGATCCTCTGTTTCCAGTCAGTAAAATAGAGGCGTGGCAAAGTTAACCCCCTTTCCAAAGTCATTCATTCAGCATGTATGAGAGGCAGCTAAGATAAAGAACAGGGCTGGTGGAGGGCAAAAGTCTGGCTTGACTGTGCCTCAGAATAAGAATAAGCATCAGTAACCAAAATATTGGTGCCCCCATAGTATTTTGAAATTAACAAAAAATAAACAATTTAAGAAAGAATGAGTATCAGAAAGATGAACTCCAATGGTCCCAAATGTGAAAATTAGTTTATTCTTATTAATAAGCAGAGAAACGCAATCCAAAGCAATAACGTCTATCAAGTGGCTAATATTTTTTAAAAGAGCAGACCAAGCACACTATTGGTGAGGTTACAAATGGTGGGTACTGTCTTTCAACACAGCAGGAGTAAAAATGGTTCAGTCTTTCTAGAAAGAAATTGTCAGCTCATACCTTAAACTAGGTGACTGTTCATATGCTTTCACCCAGCAATTCTGCTTCTAGTAATTTATCCTTAGGGAATAATTCTGTGTGTGGACAAAGATTTAATTGCAGGGACATTCAGTGCAGAGTAATCTTACAAAATAGCTTGTACAGTACAAATCGCATGTTTGAGATTTTATGCATATACATATAGTTTGTATGTGTGTAATGTACATATTACACACATATCTACGTATATTAACAGAGAAGAGACTGGAGAGGAATTTACTAAAAATATTAACAGTGATTTTCTCTGGATAATCAGAGTACATCTGTTTTTCTTTCTTTCTGAAAACTTTCCTCCATTTTCCAAAGCTTTATCATTATCATACATTACCATTATTAGAGAATGCAATAAGATCAGTATCATTTTGGAAATAAGGTGGGAGCTTTCTTCTCAAATGCCTGGCTTCTGAGGCGGGTCACCTGCAGCACTTTATTCAACATGCAGATCTATGTTTCCATCTGATGTCGTCTTTCTGCTGTAGGAAGTCACCTGTAACATTTCTTATAGTGAAGTTCTGTTGGTGACAAATTGTCTCAGCTTTTTCTTTTACCTGAAAATGTATTTATTTTACATTTATTTTTGAAGGATTTTGTCCTAGATACAGAATTCTAAATTGACCATTTTTTTCTTTCAGCAAATTAAAGATGTTTTTCCATTTTCTTCTAATTTGTATTGTTTCTGATGAGAAATCAGTAGAAATTTTATCTTACTTACTCTTCGTGAAATGTGCCATTTTCTCCTGCTTCTTCTAAGATTTATTCCTTATCACTGATTTTCAGCCTTTTGAGTATGTGGTTTGGTATGATTCCATAATTTAAAAAAATATTTTTGCCTAATATTTGTTGAGATCCATGCCTATCTAGGGCTCAGGATATCGAACAATACGCAATTTATCCCTGCCAGATATCAGTAGCTGCCAGAGCTACTGATATCCAAGTACTTGGCCTGTACTATGGTTTTACCCGTGTCAGGTAGGAACTTCATTTAACACCCTCAGCAAATTTGGCAGAGTTTCTGATGTTTCCAAATCAAGCACATTTGGGTTCAAATTGTAAAAATATTGCAAGTTAAGTAGGAGATCAATATCATTTCCATTTGACTTCCGAGTAGACAGAAACCTAGAGAAGCAGCAATCTGCCCTCGGTCCCATTGGAAAAGAGACAAAATTCAAACGCAGATTTTCCTATCTTCCATCCTGCCTTTCAGCCAGAGCCCTGCCACGCCATGCTCATAAGCCTGGACTTCCATGTCCTGACCTGTGAGGGACATATGATGGTGTTTCATGGGTTTCATAAACTTGAAGGTGATGATAATTCCTAGTTTGATTTCAATTAAAATTAGCTTCATTGAAACTTATGTAAACATTTTCCCCTTTAAAGGCAAACTACTTTGAAAGTATTTCAATGAGTATTGAGTGAACATATGGAGCTTACTGTAGATATGACTAATATCAGTTTATAATTCAACCAAATACCACTAGTCTCCATGGTCATTTAACTCATTAAAGGTTGTAAATTGATTTTATTCTTATGTAAAGAAAATGTTGATGATTCTATCTTTGTATAGGGCTGTTGCTTAAAAGCATAAAATCTGCCTGATATTCCAAGGCAAGCTAGTGAGGAGGATAAAAATGGTAATAACTCTGCAATTTCACCTCAGGAGGACTTTCATCACATGTGTAAATTACACTCATCTCACCAAAATTCCTATAAAACACACCAAGTTTCTAGTACTTAAAAAACGATGTTCAGAAGAGAAAATGTAGTGGCAATGATGAAAACCACTTGATCTTTCATTTATTCGGAATAAAAAGTAGCAACCTATTTGGGAGAAAAATGCTTACAACTCGTTATCTTGAATGTTGTCTCTTAGCTAATCATGTAGACACAAGATCTAAATTTCAAATAATAACTACATGATTTTTAAAGTTCAAACACAAGAATCCCAAACGTTAGGTCACCAAGGTAGTTTCTGCATCTACAGTATTTGATCCTGTAACATGTGGTTGAATGTAATCTACATCTTAGTACACATTTGGTTTTTAAATTAATTACACTCAATGTCACTTAAAAGGTTGGAAAATCATTCTCTGGTCTATAACCAATATGAAATTTAAACAACATATGTCACTTTTTAAAATGAGAAAAATCTATATTTGTCTTTTGGTTTATTATGATTGTTATTGTTTCATGTTACAACTAACATGAAAATGTTATGAATTTTATAACCATATACAAATCTAAATAAAGTATTTTAGATTTAAAATAACTTTATCACATGCCATGCAAAAAAAAAAGAAAATGATCTGAAAATTCGGGGTGGAGGTTGAGAGATAATATACTATTATAGTCCTCTTCTGATGAAAGGGGATTACAAGTCAACAAAAGATTGGAACTTGCCAGTGTGGGTGTTTCTCTGACTCTTTGTCACTCACCCCCATGGCACAGCATACTGCTGAGAAGACAGCGCTGCCTTAGGTAACACCCATCCTAGGGGTGAACGTGTGAGTGGTGGGGGTCTGACAATTAAGTTCGTGAACTCATCCTGGAAAAAGTGCTACACACCTCATTGCTGAATATTGCTATGGTTACCTCTGAAATACTCCCATTGGACCAACACCTAGTCCACCCTTCAAAACCACTTTGGAACTCTTTCTCTGGAATGACCATCAGAGCTATTGTCGGATAGCACACACAAAACATACAAGGACAATAATGAATACCACTCAGCAAGACACTGCCACGTGTCAAGAGAAACACAGCTGTGGGACACCGCCATACTAAGGTTGTGAAACCTTCCTGAGTTGTTTGTACAGTGGTGCCGACATAAGTGCATGGAGGCAAGTTTGGGAACTTAATCATCAGACCTTCATACAATGACACCTCTGATGGCCCGTACGGAAAAAGAGCTCCAAAATTGCTTTTTTAAAAATTAAATCCCATGAACATTAACACAAATTCTCATTTATTTGTAGCAAGGCTTGGAGGTAATTTGTGATTGCAGGCATTCGGGGGCCTTGTGTACATCAATGCAATCGTGGGGTACAATGTGCTGGTTTTATATACAATTGGAACTATTTTCATCAAACTGGTTACCATGGCCTTCATGGCGTTTTCTTAGTTACTGTGTTCAGACATTTATATTCTACGTTTGCTAAACTTCACATGCGTGCTTGTAAGATGCCCCGATTACCCTCCCTCCACCCATCCTGCCCCTCCCCTGCCCTCCCCAAATGGCTTTGAAGGGTGGACTAGGTGCTGGCGCTGGTGCACAGCTTCCCAAGGGGAACCTTGATGGTGACTAGTGATTTCCACCAGTGAGGCATATGGCACTTTTTCTAGGATGAATTCACAAACTCAACTGTCTGACCTTGTATATCCTTGTGAGTGACTGTGTGTGTGTGTAAGTGACTGTGTAAATGTGTGTATGTGTGACTGTGGGGTGCGTTTGAGTGAGACCATGTGTGCCTGGGTGCATGTGTGAGTGAGTCTGTGTATACATGTATGCGTGGGTGTGTTTGTGTGAATTCGTATGTATCACTATGTTTATGTCTGAGTAAGCATGTGTGAATTTGTGTGTGTGTGCAAAATGGCTCAAAACCTGAGGAAGAAAACCCGGGTTCATGTGAGTGTGGAATGAGGACATTCTAAAACACGCAAACCTACTCGACTCAATGAGATAGATTCCCAGTGTCCTGAGCGGAGCAGTGTCGCCTCTTCCTCTGCTCATTTGCCAGCTAGTCACATAGCAGAATGAGGATATTTCTGATTTGGTAGAAGCAAATGCATGGCCATACACACGTGTGTGTGTGTGTGTGTTGAAGGGGTACTGGTGGGAAGTACTCCACAAAATGGACCAATCTGTCAGCCCAGTTTCCACTGACTGGGTGCCCTTCAGGGTGAGGGCAGCTGAACCAATGCCATCAAAGCAGAGTGGAAATCTCCCTGGCTCCTGGGCTGGCCCTCTCTTCTCTCCCTCCCACCTTTTTTCCCTCGATCTACCATCCCCCTCCACACACACATATCAAAGTGGGCACAAGTGTCTGTCTTTAATAAGCTCAAGAGGTAGTAAATCATGGTGATGAGAAAACCAAGGAGCACATCTGGTCCCGATGAAGCGTTGTCCAGGGGCTGATGTAGACAGTGTCCGTCGGACAGTGTTCAGAATGACGTTGTCCTGCTAGAGTACAGCTTCCCCTTAATAATTGGGTGATGTGTCAGACTGGTTACGGATCCTTCTAGCTCAGCCACTGTCATGTTTTCAATTCACTCCGTCCTAAGGACTTTTTGGCTGTGCTTCCAAAGTGCACCCATCCATCCCTCCCTCCTTCCCTGTCTCTCTTTCCCTCAGAGTCCATTTTCACCACAAAAATAATCTGAGCAAGGGTGGTGAATGTGCAGCAGCATCTTTTGGCTAAAAGACATGCTTTCGAACCCTGACTTGTTTTGGGAATCTCCCATGAACATTAACACGAATTCTCATTTATTCGTAGCAAGGGTTGGAGGTAATTCGTGATTGCAGGCATTCGGGGGCCTGGCTGTGAGCCCCTAGGGAGTACACTCCACTCAGCCAGCTCTGATTCTCCCAGAGCCACGAGCTCAGGGAGTCACAAGTCTGTATAACCCCTCGGGCCTTCCAAGACTGCTTGTGCACATCAGTACATGGTCATTCATTCGTTCCTTTGACACTGTTTAGACACTCGGGATATGCCAGTGAAACAAACCAAAATCCTTGTCCTCCTGAGGTTTATGGGATGACAGGGAGAAACAGACACATTGTAGACATTACAAATAAGGAGATAATATGTGTTAGCAGATGCTGTGAAAGAAAAACAGAAGGGCAGAGCAAGATGGGGGAGTCATGAGTATTAAATAGAGTGGTCAAGGAAGGAGTCAGTGAGCAAGTGACATCTGAGCCAACTTGAAGGATAAAGTTGACATCTAAGGGAGGTGCATTCCAACCGAGAGGACAGCGAGAGTGAAGGTACCAAGGTGGGCATGTACCTGGTAGGTTTGGAGAGCAGCAGATTTACAGTGGAGGGCAAGGGCAAGAGCATGAGGCGGGGATGGAGTGGGCGTAGAGGACACGTTGGCATTGCAGGCCATGGTGAGGACTCGTGCTGTTTCTCTGCGTGAGATGGGAGCCAGGGCAGCGTTTTGAGCAGAGAGGGAGTGGGACCTGGCTTGTGCTTTAATGCTGGGAATGGACTGTAAAGTGACGGAGTGGAAGCTGAGACAGTCGTTCAGGAGGGAAATGCCAGTGACTTGTCCCATTTGCTGGGTTGAACTGCTGAATTGAGAAATCTGCTTCTAGGATAATGGCAGGAGTCTAGCAGGGTAGATTTTAAAACAGGAAATGGATAATTTGGGGGCCATTTGGGGTTCAATTGTGTGAGCTGCTCCTGTGTATCCCACTCTAGGAAACAGAGAAAGAGAGAAAGGTGAGTGCTGGATGTAGACCCCAGGCTCTCCTGAGCAAGGCAGACCCTAACTGGGACTGCTGTCCTCAGAGTGAGGCTAAACATGAAAAATCCCTCAGGGGTCTGGGGGGATCTGGGGCAAAGGATGTGTGCATGGTGGGAGGTTCAGATTCCTGGCCTGGCAGGCAGGTGGGAAGGAAGGCTGAGTACTCTTTGACTAGCTACCTCAGTTTCTCCCTCAGCACCTGTGTGCTACTGATGGCAGTCTTTGGAAGAGTTCAGAACACACAGAAGTAGAGTGGGAAAGCTTCTGTCATGCCCCTTTCCCTGTGTGCCCTGAACAGAAATCTGAGAACACAGCAGCTTCCTCCACTCCTCTCGGCGCCCCCACCCCCGCCCCCACCCCGCCCCATCTCTGACTGCCGCCATGGAGGAGCTCAGGAAAGGGGGCTGTAGGCACCCCCGGACAGGAGGTTTGTGGAGGGAGAAGACAACAGTGTATGTTGGGAGCTTGGGGCTGAGAGTGGCTGCAAACGCAAGGGAAGAGCCAGAGGGAAGGCCTTTGCAGCAGAGACCTGAAGTTCACTGCACACTTCCAAGGACATCCAGAATTGTCAAAGGGGTCAGGATTCAGGAAGCCAGGCTTCTGGTTCTAACTGCATCACCATGGCTTTGGACAAGTCTGTGTCTCCCGTGGGCGCCATTCCTGATATAGGGGACGAGCCCAGGTGACTTCTGAAGCCTTCCAGCCCGGACGCGAGGGACTGCGGCTTAGCCAGAGGCGGGCTTCTCCCGCTGCGCTGAGCCAGCTCCGCAGTGGCGGAAATGCGCCGACGCGAGAGGGCCGGCTGAGTCCGGGCTTTAATAATTCACTCCGCAGCTCGCTCGGAATACAAATGCGCCAGCCACCACCCGGGGTCCCCTGGGCGCGCCCGCCACCCTGCGGTCAGCCTGCGCACTGCAGGCCGCACTTTGGTTCAGGCGTTTGTTTCCTTCACACTGGATGCGGGGGGGCGGGGGAGGGGGATGTGTCGTGGTCCTTTCCTCCTCTATGCGCTCTCTGATCCTCTACGCCTGTGCCTTCAACCTTGGGGTTGATCAGGTGTCCCGAGAAGCTCCCAAACTTCCACCTTTGAGACGCCCACCTATGGGAACCATTCCAGGTCCCCATGGCCGGCCTTGATTGAGGCGGGGGTAGGGAGTAGGAACTGATGGACAGCAGATTGCTCCCTCTGGCCAGAGCTATTATTTTCACAACGGAGAGATTGGGTCACCAGTCTGGAATAGAAATGCTGATTTTGGTGACTCACATAGTTTCTATAGATGGGGCACCCTGTGGCAAACGAATATGCAAAGGACTACTGCCCTTGCTGTTTACTGACAAGAGGATGTCAGAACACTGACCCTCCATTCCTCAAACCTTAGGTGCCTCTTTGGTGCCAGGCACATTGCTGGATGCCGGATGCTGGTGCTGGGTGCTGGCCACGTGCTCTAGGCTCAAAGAGGTTCTCAAAGAGGTTTGGGACCTCTTGGCAACTCTGGCCTGAGGCTCCTCTTCTGCAGGCTTGTAGGTCACCAGCAGATTTTGGTTTTCCTATGACCTCTCTGTCTACTCCAAGTCTCGGGTGCAGGACCCTCTGCATGTCCCTCAGGGCTGTGTCCTGATCTCTCTCCTCTCTGCCCCCGCACCCTTCCCAGCAAGCTCATCCACACTCAGGACTTGAATCACCACTGCGTGCAGAATGAACTGATGCCTCCGGCCCTAGGCCTGTCCTGCCCCTGCACTTCAGAATCTTACACTGCACTGCTGGGTGGGCTTTGCCACACGGATGTCCCATAGTCAATACCCACTCACTGTGCCCAAATCTGACCCCACGAACTCCCCATCCCTGATGGATTCCATGGCTACTTGGATCTAGTGCAGACGTCTTACCATGACCTACAAGGTCTCTCCTGCCCCAGACCTCACTTACTCCCTCTCTCCTCAGCCTCCCATTGCCCTGGATGCCTTTTAGATCCTCTCAGGGCCACACACCTTCCTTGTCCATATCATTCCCTCTGCCCTTCTCATTGTTTCATGGGCCCCTCTTGGCTCATTGTCCTCTCAATTCCTATGTCCTCACCTTGCACCAGTTTGACCTTTGTCTCTCAACACCTTCAGTACACGCCCCACCCAGGTCCTACTGCAGAATAGACCTTGAGGGCCCTTGCTAGTCAGCCACGTCCTTCTGGAATGCACTTCCTTTTTTTACTAAGCCTGTTTCAGTGTTTCTCAACCGAATGCTGCTGGCATTTTGAGTGGAGTAATTCCCCATTGCATGGGTCTTTGAAGGACTAGTAGCATGCCTGGCCCTTACCCTTAAATGCCCGCAGAACACCCTCAACCCCAGTAACTGTCAACCCCTAAACCTACGTGCATGTCTCCAATTCTCTGAAGGAAGACAATACCTCTGCTGATTGAAAGCCACTCTAGCATTTCCGGTTAGAAGACCCTTATTCTTTTGGAGAAATGTGGACATGAAGTGAGAGCTGACTAGCTCTGCTTTCTGTCTGCCATTTATTAACTTTGTACCATCTGCTTCAAGCTGGGGGTCAGGTAATGACACAGGATGACGGTCATTTAAACATGGAAAAACAATAGGGAAAACTGAGGGACAGATGACACAGGACTTCATGCCAGGGGAAGGGCATGAGTGCAGCCTTAACAGCGTCCAGCTCCCAAGAGAAGGGGGCTCCGCTTGTGCCTCCTAGAGAACTAACCCGAGGCTTTCTCCTATGAGCCTGGATCTGTCTTAGGGACCACAGGACCCAGCCACACCATTTGACATCCTAGAGCTCTTGTCTCATTAGGAAAAGGGAGCTGAGAAGGACATCTCTGAGGGCTTGCTTGCATCCAGGATCCAGTGCCCTGAGGGAAGTCACCCTCCCAGATTTGCCTTCCAGAGTTGGCATTTCGGGTCACTTCAGCTTGGAACTCTGCCTGAATGGTTGCTTAACTCAGGATCCTGCTTTATCACTCAGACCTCCCCAGAAAGAAAAAAAGCTCCATCCCCTCCCTCTACCTCATTAGCATCCATTTCCTCAAGTCGCCACATCTAATGTCTGGTGTAGACCTCCCAAGCTGCCTTCCCTGGGCTTTGATGATCTCTACCTGCTGAACTTAGTGGCCACTTCTGGGTCTGTGTTTTAGATGACCTTTCTGTGACACTAAACTTTTTCTTTGTTCTTGTCCTCGGTTCCTGAAACATTATTGCTTTCCTGGTTCTTACCTCTCTCCCTGCCTGCTCCTTCTTGCTCTTCACAGTGTTAGTGGCTGTCATTTATTAGTAACTTATATTTGCTAGGTCACAGGTTCTCAACTCTTACGTATGGGTATAAATTTTACTTCATAAATGCTGATGTACAAATATAATTTTTTAATTTTTTCAAACAACCTAATTGCCAATGCCATGATCCCATTCCTCCAGGATTTCAGAAAAGTTAACTTCAGGATTCCCTCGGAGTTGTGCCACAAGTCTGGGACCTCGGGCTTATAATTCCATCAACCCAGATGCCTCATGCAGCCATTCACCCTTTCTAGTTATCTTAGTCATATTGGGGTGCCCAAGAATCAGCCAAGATGTGTTTCAGTCTCTGGCTCTGCCCTCAGAGGGTAGCTAACATCTACTGCACTTTACATGGGCCAGTGTTGTGCTGAGGGTGCTAAATGTATTTACTGATGTGAAGGTGGCAAAAAGTTGTGTTTACTGTTCAGTTTCTGCAGTCAGACTACTTGGGTCTGAATCCCATCTCTTCTGACTAGTTGAGTGACCTAGGGTGAACTGCTTACACTCTTCACATCTCAGTATCAAACTTGGTACAAGTATCAACCTCTTCAAGTTATCATGAGGATCACCAATTCTAATACCTGCAAAGTGCTTAGAACAGGGCCTGCTGTGGAATAAGTACAATGACGTTTCTGGTACTCTCATTACTTAGCCCAGTAGTACTGTCAGTTGGGTGTTTATTACTATCCTCATTTTATAGATGAGAGAATGGAGGCCTACAGAATTCGAGCAACTCACCCAGGATCACAGAGCAGAGCAGAACCACAAACCAAAGTGGTCAGATTCTAGAGGCCAATGTCATTGAGCTTATCCCATACAGTAAGTGTACGAAAGAGAGGCTCACTTATGATGGAGGAGAATGCACTGGCTCAGAGAAGTAGCTTACCTAAAGCCACACAATCACACAGGTCAACCGTGGGAGAGCTGGGATTTCAACCCAAGTGTGGCTAATTCAAACCCCCTTGCAAAAATGTGGAAGTATGGAAAAGTACAAAGAAAAGGTGGCTGTGTTTCTTTTGGAGTGACAAACAGATGCAGCAGCATTTTAAAATGAACTGATTGTATCAGGATCATCAGTGTGTCATCTAGTCCAGTGGTGAAATGTCAATTTTCATCTTACTTGACACAGTCTGCATTTGACACAATTGCTCACTTCCTTTTCCTTTGAAAGTACTCTTCCTGGCTACCAGAAAACTACTCTTTCTTGCTTTTCCTGGTACTTCAGTATCCTTTGCTGGCTCCTCCTTATCAGCCTGTCCTCTTATTTTTTTTATATTACAGCAGTATGTATATATATATATACATACAGAGAGAGAAACAGAGACAGACAAAGTCTGTTTTGTTGCCCAGGCTAGAGTGCTGTGACATTATAGCTCACTGCAACCTCAAAGTCCTGGGCTTAAGCCATCTTCCTGCCTCTGCCTCCCAGGTAGCTGAAACTACAGGTGCCCACTACCATGCCCAGAAAATTTTTCTGTTTTTTTGGAGAGTTTGTTTGAGTCTCTATTTTCAATTCTTTTGGGTAGAGACCCAGTCCTCTTAATTTTGGAAGGTGCCAGTGATTAATCTTCACACTCTTCCACATTCTATGTGATCCTACCTACTAACTATCATGACTTCAAATGCAATCTAATCCTACAGTGTCCCAAATGCCTATCTCTAGCCCAGAACTCTCCCTTGAACTCTAAAATTTTCTCTGCAACTACCTCCTTGACTTCCCCAATGGACTGTCTGGTAGTATCTCAAAGAATTGAACACATCTTGGTCTTTTTTCCCAAACATGCTGCCACTGTATGTATAGAACATGGAAACTCCATTCTTTTAACAAGCCCCAGACCGTGGAGGGTTTCTTGACTCTTTTGTCACTTCTCATAGCTAGTCTATTGATATGTCCATCCATTGACCAATCCACAAATTTTGTTTATTTAAATTTCCGAATAGATCTGGAATCTGTCCACCTTTCACAACCTCCATGACCACCATCCTAGTCCCAGCCACCATCGATCTTTGCCTGGGCTAATTACTCCAACAGTGTCCTAAGTGGTCTCCTTGCTTCTCCCCTTGCATCCCTCACCCCATAATCTATTCCTAGCCCAGCAACCACAAGGAGCCTTTCCAAACATAAGCCAAATCATGCAAAGTCGTCCAATAACATTATCTAAGTCCTTACAATGGCCTACACGGTAAGGCCACTATCACCTCCCTGGCGATTACCTCCTTCCACTTCCCTCGTCAGCCACACCAGCTCCCTTGCTATCCCTCTAACAGGCCTCAGTGTAGTGTCACTTGCTAATCCCTCTGCCTGGAACACTTTTTGTCTAGTCATCTGATGGTCTTTGCTCCAGTGTCACCTTAGAGAGTCTTTCTGTGACCCACCCAATTTAAAGTTTTGCAACTGTGCTCCTGTCCCCTTCCCAGTTTCTCCATCACACTTCGTATCATATGGCATTCTCTATCTTTTGCTTCTTTACTGCCTGTCTCCTCCAAACAGAACATGAGCTCCAGAAGGTAGAGGATTCTTCTTGTTCTGTTCTATGAGGTATCCTTAGTGCTAGACTAACCTGGCACAGAGTAGGTATCCAATAAATATTTGTTAACTGAACAGAGGAATTTTTAAAAGTGTGTAATTTCAAACACAGTTAACTTGGTACCACATCTTATCATAAACCAAACCTGGTACCTCCCCCTTACCGCCCCCATCCCAACATGACTGAGGTCTCCATGTCCAGGCCCATACTTTCTCCTGTGCTTTCCTCTTTATAAATTCACTTATCTATATGGATATGCCTCATTCTTTCCCACTCAAAATTGCCGAAAATCTTGTGTATGCTTGAGATCTCCTTTCTTTTACCTTCTATACACTCCCCACCTCACCCTGATCTGATTTTCTTCTGTAACATATCACCAAAACTTTAGTTACTATTAAGTCACAAAATCCTTGTGTCGCTTTGATCCTTATCTTCTTTGACTTGCACACCCTCCTTCTTGGACCCTTTCCTTCCCTGACTTCTCGTTTTTCTCTACTGCTCCTTTGTAGGGTCTTCTTCTTTTACTCCATTTATAAACAAAGAGTTCCTCAAGTTCCAGGGCCCCAACTGCTCCTTTGTAGGGTCTTCTTCTTTACTCCATTTATAAACAAAGAGTTCCTCACGTTCCAGCCTTAGACCTTCTCTTCTTGCTCTTCACTCTAAATCTTCAGAATCTCAGCCATCTCCGTGCATTCGGTGATTCCCTCTACACTGATGACTTCCAAGTCTACTCCTCCATTCCCAAAACTCCCTTGGAAGCTCCAGACCCATAAACCCACATGATGAACACAGATCCTCCTGGACATCTCAGAGGTCATTCAACTCAACATTCTCACAATGAAACTCACATCTTCCCCCCTACCTGCACATTCTCCCTGTCTTCTTTCAGTTTTCTCCATTTCAATGAATGGTACCACATTCATCCAATTTCAGAGCCTGAAATGTAAGTGTGATGGCCCCCTAATTACCATATCCAATCCACCATCAAGCTCCGACAACTTTACTTCCAAAATAGTATGTTTCAAATCCATCCACTTGTATCTATTTCCATTACAATCACGCTGAGTCTAGCAACCTGTATCTTTTGCCTCCACAACAGCAGTAGCAGCGTTTTAATTGTTCTCTCCATTTCCATTGTAGCACACTCCAACCAATCTCCATGCTACATTCAGTAATCTTTTGAAAATGTGTATCACATCATTTCAAATTGTTGCTTTAAATTCTCCCATGATTCTTAGGACTCAGACAAAATCCTTTGTGTGACATCCAGCCTTGACATGGTGTGGCTCTTATGTAGGCCTTCAGCCATATTCTCACTTCACACCTCTTCTGGGCCACCAATGGATGCTATTTGCTTTTGCTACGGGGCCTTTGTGGATCTTGTTTCTGTTGTTTCATATTTGCTCATTATCTTCACTCATTCTTGATGTTTTAGTGAAATCATCAGTTTCTAAGGGAAGCCTTCTCCACCCTCCCTGATTCAGACACATTCTCTCATCCTAGTCCTTCATAGCATCATGTACTTACCTCTTCTGCTGAACATTTGTCTCAGTTGCAATTCTTCCTTTATTCATGGGATAATATAATTGGTATACATTTCCCCCATAAGACAAGAAGTTCAGACCTGTTTTGTTTATTATTGTATCCTACCACCTAACACAATGCTTTGCACAGAATGGTAGTTCATCAAATGTTTGTTGAATGAATGAATGACTAGAAGGCATGGTTGTTGATCATGCATTCAGTGATTCCCTCAGTGACAGCAACTTAAGGGGTGAGATAGCTGAAGATAAGGGACTGTGGCCAGATAATGTGATGGCTGCATGAGGAATTTCAGAGTATGAGTGAACACATTTGGGTCATGACTATGGAGGGGGCAGTTAAGGATGGGTGGAGGGGAAGGTTGCTAGGATGAGAAGGCTGATGTGTGAGTCAGAGCATGATACTCCTTGAAAACCTTCATGGCCATATATTGTGACAGACATATGCAGAGGAATCTAGAGGTTCTAGCATTTCTATGTATTCTTTTATTCTGAATCAAGCTCTTTTTCTCTCCATAGTGCCACAGGGATCTTGGAGTCATCACCAGACATATGGCTGCAGATCTACAAAAGTGAGAGTTGCATAGTCACATAAGAGGGAGCAACTTCCATAGAGTGCCCTGAGATTCCTCTTTGTGGCTGACCTCAGCAGCTAAATGAGCTTAGTTCCCTAGATTTTCCTGTGAGCTCTGATTTGTCTACCATACCAGTTCTTTAAGGTAACATATTAGTAACTCTTGCTCTGATCCTTCAACTCTCTTTTCCAGATCCTCCCTTTCCAGCTTTTCCCACTATGTAATGAGGTCTAATTTCCCTGACTGCTTCCCTAATTGAACTATGACTGGTACAGTTGTGGCTGGGTTGTCCTCTTGGACGTTGAAGTCACCCAAGGTGATAGTCCAGCTTTGAGGAGGATGAGGACGATGATCTACTAGGCTAAGTCTCTAGTGACCGAGGTGTGGTGACCAGGAGGTCATTAGAAGACAGCAAACAGAGGGAATTAGAGTGGTGGATCCAAATAGGTGGTGTGAGTAGCTAAAGAGTAGGGCATTTTACATGCAAATGGCAGAAAAATAGCCTGAGAAAAGCACTACAGAATCAGAAGAATATTTGCTCCTCTCTCCCCCTTACGTGAGGGGCTCCGGAGAACTGCAGGTGAGAGCCAGAGCTCAGGATGAAGAGGTGGAGAGAACCTTCAGCTGGGAGAGCCAGGCCAATATGATTTCATAGACAAGGGTCAGTCAAGCAGTGCAATGGTGAAACGCTTAGTGACGATCTCATTGTGTGACGTTGGGAAAACTGCCCTCTCTGTGCCCCAATTTCCCCATCAGTATTGAGAAGGGACACTAAGAAAGAGGTTTCAAGGGGAGTGAGAGCAAAACCTGGTCTGCTAAACCAGGAAGTCTGGAGGGCCTATAAAAATGCATGAGGTAACCTAGGTAACCAATGACCGATAAAAAGAGACTATAGTCAATGACCAATAGAAAAGGGCAATACTAAAGGTGAAGAGAGACCAATGAAAGACTTGCAACCTATTTCAAACAGAGAGAAAGAAGATATTTATACCCCAGCACAGCCTTTGCATCTCTGTCTCTCTCACCTTCTCTCCATCATAAGGAATCTACTTCCAACTCTCTTTGAAAGTGCTGTAAACTTTCTCTTTGTTCTTCTTAAATAAAATTTCTCTTTGTTACTAAAACTTGTGCAGGTTACTTTGCTCTCTAATCACACTACCTGTGCTGCTCCAGTTTTATTTCCAGTTTCCATTCATTTTTGCTTTCAATTACCACTATGTCTTGGTTAACTGTCTAGCCCAGCTGAGTAATCACACCACATCAACTGGGTTCAAGGAACTAGGACCTCTAGTCCTCACCAAGTATAATGAGATTATGACAGTATTACTTCCTAGGGCTGTTGAGGAAATTAAATGAGTTAATGCATGCAAAGTGTAAAGACCAATACTCTTTTAGAACAGTGTTTGAAATGTAATAGTACTCACTGAAGTAGGTTTTTTTTTAAAGAAAAAAAATTCATTCTCATCAAAACTCTGAGGGGGGTCATTAAGGCAGGAATTATTACCCCCTAGTTGAAGAATGTGATACTCAGAGAGGTTAAGGAATTTACCAAGAAACACAGAAACAGAGTTGAGACAGATCCTGAGCCTCCTGACTTGCTGGGAAATTCATTTTCTAACACTGCTTACTGCTTTAAGGGGTTGGTAAAAGTGGAGAGTGAATAGGTCAGATGATGAGCAGTGTTTCATCTGCTGGGAAATTCCCTGCACCAAGTCATGCCTTCACAGAGCTCTCAGTTACAAGCCATACTGCCTTATAGTCACCCAGACCATTCACCATCAGCCCTGCTGAAATGAGCCCCATGCTTTAATTTATCTCTGATTCCAGGTCCCTCACCTGTGGTTCTGGGAGTTGGTGGAAGATTTAATCTGCCCTCAGTCTGACCCACTACATCCCACAGAGTTCCTGCTGAGCCTAATGTTCAGACAACCTAGTGATCTGATTAGCCCCGGTGCCTCCTGCGCCGGTCAGCCCCCTGTGGTGCTAATAGAGAAGGAGATTAAATTATCAATGATGCTGAGGTGGTGGAGCTGCTGAAATGTGTTTATAAATGGATTTTTAGTATAAAAAATAAGGGCAATTGGCACTGGCAATTAGGATATAATGAAGGCCCTTGTAGCTAGAGCTGCTGATAACAGGAAAATGACTTGAAGAACCGGAAACCCCTGAACCAATAGACTTTGAGGGAAAATATCTGGAGATAGTCATACAACCAATAATGTTCGGCTTCTCTTTGCCATTGTTTGGGGCCACCAAAGAGGGGAACAGACAAGCAGACATAAGACATTACCTAGCATTCTGAGGGGCAGGATGAACTGGGATCCTTTTAGCACTTGAGAGCAGGGTTCATGGACAATTAGCAAACAATAGTGGCAAAACCAGGCCTGGTTAGTGAGAGCTAGAGGAAGAGCTATAATGACAATACTTCAGGAATAAGAACCAAGCAAAAAAAAAATACTCCAAGGAAGTCAGTCTGAAAATGTAATCACAATTGGGCCCAGGAATCTGAAATATCACCTGGCTGCAGCTCTGATGTATTTTTTAAAGTAATAGCTTTATTGAAATATAGTTCATACACCATAAAATCCAAAATTCATTTTATTTTATTGGGCTTAGGTGAGTCTCTTGCCTCAGCCTCCCGAGTAGCTGGAACTACAGGTGCCCGCCACAAAGCCCCGCTACTTTTTTGTTGCATTTTGGCATGAGGCTCTCTGCCAATCGCTCTCCCCCTGCTCTCTCCCCTCTTCCTTTTCTTCCCTCTCCCTTGCTATGTTTGTGTTTCATCATTCAGGTGAGTGTGTAATTGTTTATGCTTTGGTTTCATATTAGTACTGAGTACATTGGATTCTTTTATCCATTCTTGAGATACTTTCCTAAGAAGAATATGTTTCCACTCCATCCAGGGAAACATAAAAGATATAAAGTCTCCATCTTTTTTGTGGCTGAATAGTAGTCCATGGTATACATATGCCACAGTTTGTTAATCCATTCATGGGTTGATGGGCATTTGGATTGCCCTTCCTTGACTTGGCAGTTATGAACTGAGCTGCAGTAAACATCCTGGTGCAAATGTCTTTGTGGGAAAATGACTTTTGCTCTTCTGGGTAGATACCTAGTAATGAAATTGTGGGATCAAATGGAAGGTGGACTTTTAGAGTTTTGAGGATTCTCCATACTTCTTTTCAAAAAGGCTGTATTAGTTTGCAATCCAACCAGCAGTGTAGACGTGTTCCCTTCTCTCCACATCCATGCCAGAATCTGCAGTTTTGGGACTTTGTGATGTGGGCTAATCTTACTGGGTTTAGGTGGTATCTCAAGGTTGTTTTGATTTGTATTTCTGTGGCGATTAAAGGTGATGAGCATTTTTTCATGTGTGTGTTGGCCATTCATCTCATCTTCAGAGAAGGTTCTGGTCAAGTATCTTCTCCACTTATAAATGAGATTGCTTGCTCTTTTCTTGTTGATTTATTTATTTTTGACAGACTCTCAAGCTGTCACCCTGGGTAGAGTGCTGTGATATCATAGGTCACAGCAACCTCCAACTTTTGGGCTCAAGAGATCCTCCTGCCTCACTTTTTTCTGTGTTTAGTAGAGATGGTGGTGGGGGGGAGTCTCACTTTTTGCTCAGGCTGGTCTCAAACCCATGGGCTCAAGCTCTCCACCCACCTCGGCCTCCCAGAGTGCTAGGATTACAGGCGTGAGCCACCACGCCTGGCCTCTTTTCTTGTTGATTAATTTGAGTTCTCTGTAGTTTCTAGTTATCAGGCCTTTGTCAGATTCATAGCATGCAAAAATTTTCTCCCATTCCAATGTTTTTAGGGTTTTGAGGAAACTCTATACTGTTTCTCATAATGGCTGTGCCAATTCACATTCCTATGCACAGTGTGCAAGGATGCCCTTTTCTCTACATCCTCACCAAAGCTTGCCTTAAAAAAAAAAATGACAGCCCTTTTAACAGGTGTGAAATGACAGCTCCTTGAGGTTCTAGTTCGCATTTCTGTGGCACTTAGTGATGCTGAGCACCTTTTCAGGTAATTGTTGGCCATTTACAAGTCTTCTTTAAAGAAATGTCTATTTAAGTCATTTTCTCATTTTCAAATCAATTGATTTGCCTTTCTGCTATTCAGTTATATGAGTTGCATTTACCTTTTGGATATTAACCCTTATCAGATGTATGGGTTGGAGATATTTTCTCCCATCCCGTTGGTTGCCTTTTCCCTTTATTGATGCTTTCCCTTGTTATGCAGTTTCTTAGTTTGATGTTTTCCTGTTTGTTTATTTCTACCTTTGTTGCCTGTGCTTTGGGGGCCATATCGAAAAACATAATTGCCAAGACCTATGTCAGGAAACTTTACCTCTATGCTTTCTTCTAGAAGTAGTATGGTTTCAGGTCTCATACTTAACTCTTTAACCCATTTTGAGTTGATGGTGTAAGATGAGGGTTCAATCTCATTCTTCTGCATGTGGATATCCAGTTTTCCTAACACTGTGTACAGAAGAACATATTTTTCCTCATTGTGTACTCTTGGTGCTCTTCATGAAATTTGTTGACCAAATATGTGTAGGTTTATTTCTGGGCTTTCTCTTCTGTTTCATTGGTCTATGTGTCTATTTGTAAGTCACATGGTAACATTGTAATTTCAAGTTTTTTTAAGGAGCTGTTTTTCACAGAAGCCACACTTTATATTCCCAACAGCACAGTGTGAGAGTTCCAATTTCTCTCCATCCTCACCAACACTTGTTATTTATTTTTAAAATTACAACTACTGTGTGTGAAGTTGTATCTTAATTGTGGCTTTGATTTGAATGTTCCTAATGACTAATGACATTGAGCATATTTTCATATGTTTCTTGGCCATTTATACGTCTTCTTTAGTGAAATATCTATTTAGATCCTTTGCCCAGTTTTAAATGGGGTATTTGTCTTTTTACACCCGAGTTGTAAGGGTTCTTTGTATATTCTGGAACTAGACCCTTATCAGATATATGATATTATACACATATTTTTCTCCCATTCTGTGGACTTTTTATTTCCTGGATAATGTACTTTGAGGCATAAAAAATTTTAGTTTTAGGGCGGCTCCTGTGGCTCAGCGAGTAGGGCGCCGGCCCCATATACCGAAGGTGGCGGGTTCAAGCCCAGCCTCAGCTGAACTGCAAAACAAAAAAATAGCCGGGCGCTGTGGCGGGCACCTGTAGTCCCAGCTACTAGGGAGGCTGAGGCAAGAGAATCGCTTAAGCCCAAGAGCTGGAGGTTGCTGTGAGCAGTGTGACGCCACGGCACTCTCCCCAGGGCGATAAAGTGAGACTCTGTCTCTACAAAAAAAAAAAAAAAAAA
>CAUYON010089714.1:0-24040 GCA_963573935.1 Arctocebus calabarensis | reverse complement strand
CGTAAGAAAATTCCTATTAGCATTTCTTTACAGAAGTATAATCTTGTTTCATTAACAGTTTGTCAGGATGTCAACAAGGTCTGTGAATCCAAATTCTTGGGGAAATAAATGTGAAAAAATTAGAAACTTTGTTATAATGGCGATCACGACACACAGACATTGTATGGAGCAGGTTTGAACCTGGCTTGGGTGACAGTGCTCACTGCCTATCAGAAGCATCATTCCTTTGGTACTAGTAACTAGAACTATTCGAACTTTTTATAGCTAAATCTAGCCAGATACCAGATGGTTCTTTTTATGTGTACCACATTATAGAAGGCAATTAGATTATTTATGCAGTAGCAGAATTAATTTTATACAAGTCGATCTTCAATGAAAAAGCTTTTCTAGATTATATTCTTAAAAATTCTAACTGATTTTTCCATGAATGCTTTTCATCTTGATTTCCATGTGCCAGAGTTACTGAATCCACTTTGCTGAAAAATTTGAAGAAAATAACAGTTAGATATGCAAATTCAGTACAAAAATAAGCCAATCACTAAAATTTACCAAGCAATTATTCACTCAGGGGTTAGTGGTGGATTAAAGACTCCACACACTTCTCATCCAGAAATCACCACTGCGGCTCCTGGCCACACTGTATATATGAAGTACTAGATGCCTGGTATACACGCTTATGCCTAAGAGTTATATCTTGACAACTTATATGTACTTTTAAAAATGCAATGCCTGTGAGTGCATGTCAGCAGAGAGGAGGATGCAAAGACTTCTGGGTCTTTTTGTAACAATACCTCCCAAACCATGTCAAGGTCTTCTATGAGACTGGAAGCTTCAGAGCTACCACCATGTACCTCAAGACCCACTATACAGTAGTCAAGCATGAAAAGACTACTAAATGAGAAAGAAAAGTGACTATGAGCACTCTCTGGAGAAAGCAGAAAATAGAAGGCAAAGTATGAATGTAATTAGGTTTATTCTTGTAATTGATTTTGCATCCTGATGGAACGTGGGTTTCTGAATATTTTTCAGAGCATTTTCCAGATATAGTCTCCCAGTTGCTTATTAATATCACATTATGTGTCATTAAATTCCATACTTTGGATCCCATGCAGGAATCCCAAATGTTTCTCTTTCATTCACTACAAGAAGACATTGGGAAAAAAATATCTTTCACAGAGTTCTGTTGACCGTCTTTTCAATATCATTTTTGCTATTCCATCTATTTACTATTGTTCTACAAATAAAATATGGATACTGGCTTTTAAAAACCAGCCAATCTTTGGAGGACTTAATTTTGCTTATTTACAGTGTACTGTGCACTCTTTTAAATCAACTTTTAAACCTTTCATGCTTTGTTTATAAAAACGGTAGTTAAAAACACAGGTCCCCAATGTTTTTTTCTCACATTGTTTATGCTGATTAAGAGACCAAGTTATAGTAACATTGGTCTTACAGTGATAAAAAAAAATACTTAGATGCTATATTTATATAAAATTAAGTCTAAATTTTCCACTTAAGAGTAAAATTAAAAGGCATTTAGTGTACTAACCAAATTAGGAAAAAAATATGGTATATAATTATAGTATCCAATTGCAAGTATAAAAGCTCATTAATATATATAGACTTAATTTTAAACAATTATTTAAGCAGAGAAGATCTATTTTTGTTCAAAAAATGAATAAAATGTTTTAAATAAATGACTTCTTTGCTTAGTTGTATCTATGTCTAGTCTGATACCAGAAGACAATATAAAAATTGACTTTGTACCACATAACAAAATACTTTCATAGTATAAATATCTGCAGCTGATATTTAACTAAATATAATTAAAACAATATTCTATTTATTGAAAGACATAATTTTCATCACTAAGTGCTTATTAATGTTAACAAAAGTGATAGACCTTGTAGAGCATAACACTTACCCATCACTTTAGAGTAGCAAGGTTCACAGTGTATTGTGTGCCTGTAAATCCAAATACTGTCACCTGCTTTTAGATTTTCCAAAGGCCGCTTACATATTTCACACTAATGAAAAAATACATATATGAAGTTTACATTATAAATAAAATCTAGATTCTTAGAGGAAAAAGGATAGTCTTTTCAATTCATTCAGGACCATCTTCCATACTCACACTCAGAAAGAGCCCTAAGGGGAAATCACAGAGAAATTGAGAAAGTATTTATCTATAATCCATGTGCCAAACTTTTCAGAAAAATCTCTCTACTACGAAGGTACACTTCAGGGCATACATACCACTTAAGTTTTGTACTAAATTCGCCTTAGAGTAAATAAAAACTTATAAAAGTTGGTTATGCCAAAAATAAGATCACCACTTAATATTCTTGAAAAAGCCCACATAGCTGCATTTCTTGTTTGCTTACATAAGAGAGAGCCTGCTGCCCAGGCATGGCCTCACTGAGTGAAATAAACTGCTGGCCCTATAGGGTTTAGAAGGAAAATTTGTTTTAAGCTATGTTGATGACAGAGTCAGGAAAGGGTTGACCTCTACTTTATCCCTGTCCACTGCTGATGGTTTTAATTCTGAGCATGAGGTTCTTGCTGGCTGGTTGAATTTTAGGGACAAGTTCACTGAAGCAAATTGTCATTGATCAGTGGCATGTATTTAATCAGGTTCAGATGGTTCTCTATGAACATTGCCATAGGACAGGTGTGGTGGCTTATGCCCATAATCCTAACACTCTGGAATGTCGAGGAAAGTGGATCACCTGAGTTTAGGAGTTTGAGAGCAGCCAGAGCAACACCAATACTAAAAATAGAAAAAAATCCAATAAAGGATTGCTTGAACCCAGGGGTTTGAGGTTGCTGTGAGCTACAGCATCACAGCACTCTTGCCTGGGGCAATGGAGTGAGACTTTGTCTAAATAAATAAATAAATAAGTAAGTAAATATGGCTATAGATTAATAATCAGTCTTCTTCTAAAAGTATGGGGAATTTTTTATTCTCAATCATATTTTATTGACCTTATATTGAAAATAGTAATAAAATATCTAAAATACAATAAGTGAAAATTACTTTCATTTACCAAAAGTAATAATCAGGTGAATTTTCTCATTTTAGAAAATTTTCTATCTAATAATTTTAAATAAGAAGCTTCAGAGTAACTTCTGTTAAACTGAACATATTTCAGAACTAAAAGAAAGTAATTTCCTATTCTCATCATTAAATAATTATACAAACTTCAGATTATATTTTATATAGAATTCTATACAGTATGCCCTAAATTTGGATTTTTCTTTCCTTTTTTCTCAAAGTGAGCTGCCACTCATGCACTTTGGATTGCTATTGGTCACTGTTTGAAGGTAATCAGAAGAGAAACAATCAGTTGACAAATTATTATATTTGGCTGAATTAGATACTGTGCATCGACCCTAGAATATGGGCACAAGAAAGAACACATAAATTTGGGGAAATGATTCCCTAACTAGCTGCATGGGTGATCTATCAAAAGAGCCTTTTAACTTACCTATGCCCACTAATCATTTCTAAGATTCACGATTTATTTGGGGTAAGTCCCAAGAATTCTATTTTTTTCCTAATTTCCCCAGATGATTATGGCATGCAGCCAGGGTTGAGATCCACTAGTCTACTCAACTACTTCATTTTAAAGATAAAGAAAGTGAACTGAAGGTAATTTAGGTGATTGTCCACATAGACACAGTTTCTGGCAGAGGCAGAACTCGAACGCAGGTCTTCAGATTCCCAGCTCAGTTCTTGCGTAGTTACACCAAAAACTATGACCCACCCAATGTTATTATGAGAATGAAAGGAAATAGCCTATGAAAGCCTATTGATCACCTGAGCTTAGGAGTTTGAGAGCAGCCCGAGCAAGAGTGAGCCTCCATCTCTACTAAAGTGGTCTTCTAATGGAAGCCTTATTACTATTTATTAAGCCACAAATAATTACAATTAATCATGCTCTCAAAAGCAAGCTGTGTTTTAACCATTGTTAAACCCATCCATCTTAATTTCATGTTGTAAAAATTGCCAGCTTTATTCTCGACTATTTTCTTTTTTACATTTCATCATACATTTTTCATAATACATGATTTATTAAAATGTTGCAAAAAACTTTTATAAAAAGAACAATTGTTCCTTTTTTCACATATTCAAATCTCCAGGGCAAGAGTGAATAAATGTGTCAGTAATCAACTCCAAGCCTAAAGCCAAGATAATAATTACAAACCTTTGAGGTTTAGGCTGCAGAACTCTGGGAAATATTTAAGTGGTGAATTATGAATATGGAAAAAAGTGTTTCTGAAAGCTTTAATTTCATCTCAGATATACTAGTCATTGTGCAATTTTATCTTTTGTTAAGTGAAATAAACACATCCTTACCTTAAAGCAAGTAGAATGGCAGCAAATTTGTAATTCATCTAAAATCATTTTAGTTTCTACACCCAAGGGTTTTCGACAATAAGTGCACATATCTCTTTCAATGACAGACCTATGGAGACATAAGCAATTAAAAATAAATTTGTCATCATACAAAAGACTGATGTATTCCCTATAAAGTCGTGGGGAAATGATATGTTAATTTTGATGCTCACCAGGAAATTACACAAAAATTGAGCAAGGCTTGGGATTTACTTATTCTAGGAATAGAATTGATTTGTCTAGTTACCTCAAAATGATGACAAAGACTTAACACGAGGCAAAGTCTCAAATTATTAAATCGTCAGGAATCAAGAGTGTATCTGGACAGGAAAAAGATGTTCAGTTTTCTAGTTGAATCAGGTCATAAGGACCCCTTAAAGCTAGAAGAAGATTTTGAATTATTAATTTAAATATATCATTTTTCAGATTACATGAAAAAATGATGCTGCAGATTAAGATAAATTTTTAACTCTCAAAACAGTCAATAAGTCAAAAATAGAAATCCATTCAACAGTGTGTAGATAAACTTGTAAGCGATGGATCTATGGGGCCTGGGACTGTAGGGGCTACAGTCGCCCAAACACTCTGCTTAGTGTCACTGTGTCTCAGAATACAGGAATATATATCATGACAAAATTTATTCTCTCCAGCAAGATATAACCCCACCAGAAAGGTAATGAGTAAAACAGAGTTGTGTTCTTTATTTTAGAAAAATAATGTTCAAAAGTAAATGATCTTTGGTTGTGATCGGCAGAGTCCAAAGTACCTTCGGCCTTATGACCAGAACCATAAGCAAGGATTCTTTTCATTTAGAGAGTCTTAGGACTGTCTTAAATGACATCTTTCAATGTCGACTAGTTTGGGGGCAGTAGCGTGCAGGTCTGAATTTCCAGGGTAGGGTACATGACGGAGTTGTGAAATAAAAATAGCAAACACTTACATAGTGCTTACTGTGTGCAGTTCATTTTCCTATACACTTACTTTACTTATACAAACTCATTTTCCCAAGAAGATGGTATTATTATTTTTTATTGTCATTTTATAGAAAGGGAAACTGAAGCCCAGAAGATAAGTAACTTGCCAGTGTCATGAAATTAGTGTGTGGGAGAGCCATAATACAAATGTCTGATATTCTGCTAATATTTTCCTCTCTAGTAGGAGCTGGAAATATGACTCATTGAGGTTAAAGGCGTATCTTATTTTTCAGTGTAGCCTCAGCTTCTAAAACTGCTTGGTACCTAACATAAGATATTTTTTCAAAAACAACCTATGTCTCATTCGCTAAGGGAAATATGGGTTGCAATGCTAATTATTTATTTTCATTTGCTCCACTAGACATCTACAACCTACACTCTTAGGAATGTCAGTTAGGTGCTCCATTGACAATTCAGTGGTAAAGAGGATCACTGACAGCAAAAGCCTGGAATGGGGCCAGTTTGCCAGCTCTCAATCTATGCTCATCATAATTCTACTCCTGGGAATGGAGCCCGGCCCCAGAGTGGGTGGTAGCAGCAAAACCATGCAGCAGCTGTTTGTAAGGCTTCAAGACAACCTCAGAGAGAGAAGGCAGAGGGCACAGACTAGTGATGTGGTAAAGCCTAAATGCTGATAAGGAGGCAGGACTGGGGACTCCTGGGAACCCCGACCAGCAGAGAGGCTGGCTTGGGAGACAGCTGGAAGGCAGGAAGAGGTCTTTTGGAATAATCTGCATCAAAATTAGAAAGCAGCAACAGCCAGGAAGTAAAGAAAAAAATGCCCAGATGCAGAGGTTTTTGTTAGTGAGCTGTACTTTGCTCCATCCGTGCACAGGCAGAGCAAGCGGCACCAGGACAGCCATCACCAAGTACACAGGGCAGCACGAATCTGTGTCTATGTGCGTACATGTACACGTGTATGTGTGTGGATAGATTTACATATGAAAATAAGACACTCACCTATCCGAAGTTGAATAAACAGTTTGTATGTACTTTCCAGAGATATTCTCCTGATATCCATCCCTTGGTGATTTACTAGAAACAAACAAACATGGACATGTGAGAATCAGGCTACTTTTCTGTATGAAAGTTAGCAGACAACACACTGCCTCATGCAGCCTTGTTTTTATTATTTTTTGTTACAGGCTCTGTGCTAGGATCTTTTATTCTTTAGTCTGTAGAAATGTTGATATTATGAAGACACCTTCAGGTTGACACATTGAACAAAGTCAGTAGAGAGTAGGGTAAGGAGCACAGGAACAAGTGTGAGCAGGAAAAGAAGGCGATTTTTCATAAAATTTGTGCTTGCACTTCAGTTATTTGAGGAAAGCAAGATGTGTCGGGGCAGCACAGAGGCAGGGAAAATGCAGAGCACAAGAAGGTGAGCACCTATGCGGCACATCCCCCAGGGAGGAACAGACATGCTTGAACTTGTAGAGAAAGTTCTAGAATTTTTATCTTCACTCGAAAACATCCAAGAAAGAAAAATTTAGAATGAAAACAAAAGAAATGATACATTTAAAAAGTTCTCTCTTTCCCATTCTGTAGATTTTGTCAGCTTTTATAAGTCACTCTTTCCTGGGGACAAGTGAAATCTGTAATGCACTAACCAGCTGGCTGCTCATAATCACTTCCCAAGGACTTATGCTCCCTGGGAGTCCACAGCACAAAAGGCAGATGTTTCTTTTATTTCATACAGAGAGTAATAAATTCCATGGTCTCACTTGGGAATTTTTTTTTTTTTATTGTTGGGTATTCATTGAGGGTACAAGAAACCATGTTACACTGGTTGCATTTGTTGGGTAAAGTCCCTCTTACATTCATGTTTTGCCCCCAAAAGGTATGGCACACACCAAAACCCCACCCCCCTCGCTCCTTCCCTCTCTCTGTTCTTCCTTTCCCCACCTCCCCTCATTCTTTCTCTCTCTGCTCTCCCCTACCCTCACCCCCACCATGTCAATAATTGTCATTAATTATCCTCATATCAAACTTGAGTACCTGGGATTCATGCTTCTCCATTCTTGAGATGCTTTACTAAGAATAATATGTTCCACATCCATCCAGGTTAATACAAAGGCTGTAAAGTCTCCATTTTTTTAATGGCTGAATAGTATTCCATAGTGTACATATACCATAGCTTGTTAATCCATTCCTGGGTTGGTGGGCATTTAGGGTGTTTCCACATTTTGGCGATCGTAAATTGAGCTGCAATAAACAGTCTAGTGCAAGCGTCCTTATGATAAAAGGATTTTTTCCTTCTGGGTAGATGCCTAGTAATGGGATTGCAGGATCAAATGGAAGGTCTACCTTGAGTCCTTTGAGAGTTCTCCATACTTCCTCCCAAAAAAGTTGTATCAGTTTGCAGTCCCACCAGCAGTGTAAAAGTGTTCCCCTGTCTCCACATCCACGCCAGCATCTGCAGTTTTGAGATTTTATGATGTGGGTCATTCTCACTGGAGTTAGATGGTATCTCAGGGTTGTTTTGATTTGCATTTCTCTAATAATTAGGGATGATGAGCATTTTTTCATATGTTTGTTAGCCATTTATCTATCTTCTTTAGAGAAGGTTCCATTCATGTCTCTTGCCCATTGATATATTAAATTGTTGGCTTTCTTCGTGTGGATTAATTTGAGTTCTCTATAGATCCTGGATATCAAGCCTATGTCTGATTAAAAATATGCAAATATCCTTTCCCATTGGGTAGGATGTCTATTTGTTTTGATTGTTGTCTCCTTAGCTGTACAGAAGCTTCTGAGTTTAATTAAGTCCCATTTGTTTATTTTTGTTGTTGCAATTGCCATGGCAGTCTTCTTCATGAAGTCTTTCCCCAGACAGATATCTTCCAGTGTTTTTCCTATGCTTTCTTCCAGGATTGTTATTGTGTCATGCCTTAAATTTAAGTCCTTTATCCAACTTGAATCAATTTTTGTGAGTGGAGAAAGGTGAGTCAGCCCTCAGTTTCAGTCTTTTACATGTGGATATCCAGTTTTCCCAGCACTATTTATTGAATAGGGAGTCTTTCCCCAAGGTATGTTCTTGATTGGTTTATCAAAGATTAGGTGGTTGTAAGTTGTTACTTTCATTTCCTGGTTTTCTATATGATTCCACATGTCTATGTCTCTATTTTTGTGCCAGTACCATGCCATCTTTGGAAGTCATCAGAAAATACAGTAATGTCTCAGGATATAAAATCAATATCCACAAGTCAGTAGCATTTGTATATGGCAGTAACAGTCAAGATGAGAGGCTAATTAAGGACACAACTCCCTTCACCATAGCTTCAAAGTAACTGAAATACCTAGGTATATATCTAACAAAGGAGGTGAAGGACCTCTATAAAGAAAATTATGAAATCCTAAGAAAGGAAACAACGAGGATCTTAACAAATGGAAGAACATATCATGCTCATGGCTGGGAAGAATCAACATTGTTAAAATGTCTATTCTTCCCAAAGCAATCTACCTATTTAATGCCATCCCTATTAAGGTATCAACATCGTACTTTCAAGACTTGGAAAAATGATTCTGCATTTTATATGGAACCAGAAAAAACTCCATTGTCATACTTTAAAGATCTCCAAAAAGTAATACTTCATTTTATATGGAATAAGAAAAAACCTTGAATAGCCAAGACATTACTTAGAAATAAAAACAAAGCAGGAGGAATCATGCTACCAGACCTGAGACTGTACTATAAATCGATAGTGACAAAAACAGCATGGTACTGGCACAAAAACAGAGAGGTAGATGTTTGGAACAGAATAGAGAACCAAGAGATGAATCCAGCGACTTACGTTTACTTGATCTTTGATAAGGCAATTAAAAACATTCAGTGAGGAAAAGACTCCCTATTTAACAAATGGTGCTGAGTGAACTGGCTAGTGACCTGTAGAAGACTGAAACTGGATCCACACCTCTCACCGCTAACTAAGATAGATTCTCACTAGATTAAAGATTTAAACTTAAGACATGAAACTATAAAAATTCTAAAAGAAAGTGCATAGAAAACTCTTGAAGGAATCGGCTTGGATCCATATTTTATGATGAGGACTCCCCAGGCAACTGAAGCAGTATCAAAAGATACACTACTGGGACCTGATCAAACTAAAAAGCTTCTGTACAGCCAAGAACATGGTAAGTATAGCATGCAGACAGCCCTCAGAATGGGAGAAAATATTTTCAGGTTATGCCTCAGACAAAGGTTTAATAACCAGAATACACAGAGAACTCAAATGTATTAGCAAGAAAAGAACAAGTGATCCCATCTCAGGATGGGCAAAGGACTTGAAGGGCAACTTCTCTAAAGAAGACAGGTTCATGGCCTACAGACATATGAAAAAATGCTCACCATCCTTAATCATCAGAGAAATGCAAATCAAAACTACTTTGAGATATCATCTAACTACAGTAAGATTAGCCCACATAACAAAATCCCCAAACCAGAGATGTTGGTGTGGATGTGGAGAAAAGGAAACACTTCTACATTACTGATGGGAATGCACACTAATATGTTCCTTTTGGAAGGATGTTTGGAGAATACTTAGAGATCTAAAAATTGACCTGCCATTCAATCCTATAATTCTTTACTAAGTATATACCCAGAAGACCAAAAATCACATTACAACAAAGACATCTATACCAGAATGTATTCCAGCCCAATTCATAATTGCTAAGTCATGGAAGAAGCCCAAGTGCCCATCAACCCACAAATGGATTAATAAATTGTGGTACATGTATACCATGGAATATTACACAGTCTTAAAGAAAGATGGAGACTTTACCTCTTTCATGTTTACATGGATGGAGCTGGAACATATTCTTCTTAGCAAAGTATCTCAAGAATGGAAGGAAAAGTATCCAGTGTACTCAGCCCTACTATGAAACTAATTTATAGCTTTCATATGAAGGCCATAACCCAACTATAGCACAAGAATATGGGGAAAGGAGCAATGGAGGGGAGGGAAAGGGTGATGTTAGGGTAGAGGGAGGATACTTGGTGGGGCCACACCTATGGTGCATCTTAGAAGGGTACAGGTGAACCTTACTAAATGCAGAATACAAATGTCTTCATACAATAACTAAAAAAATGCCATGAAGGCTATGTTAATCAGTTTGATGAAAATAGTTCAGACTGTATATGAAACCTGCACCTTGTACCCCTTGATTTCACTAATGTACACAGCTATGATTTATTAATAAAAACAATTTTAAAAAAGAAAATTTACAAAAAAAGACAACAAGAAAGAATTAGGTTCTTCACCAAAGATGTACGGCTGGCAAATATGCTTAAGAAAAGAGCCTTAACATCATACACTATTGGAGAAGTGCATATTAAAATAGGTATTATTACACACCTATGAGAATGGCTAAAATAATAAAAAGAAAAAAAATGATGACCAATAATGGTGAAGAGCAACAGGAAATCTTTTCATTGCTGCTAGGAGTACAAAATGGTACCAAAACCTTAGAATATTATTTGACAGTAGTATCTTAGAAAGATAAACATGTTCTTACTATACAATATATGATTTATTTATTTATTTATTTATTTATATTTATTTTAGAGACAGAGTCTCACTTTGTCACCCTTGGTAGAGTGCCATGGCTTCATGGCTCACAGCAACCTCCAGCTCCTGGACTTAGGTGATTCTCTTGTGATTCTGTTGTCTCAGCCTCCCAAGTAACTGGGACGACAGGCGCCTGCCACAATCCCAGGCTATATTTTTGGTTGTTGAAGTTCAGCCAGGGCCAGGTTTGAACCCACCGCCCTTGGTATATGGGGCCAACGCCCTACTCACTGAGCCACAGGCACCACCCAACATTTTCTTACTATACAATATATGATTGCAGTCCTAGGCATTTACTCAGTTGAGCTGTAGAAGATCTCCACACAAAAGCCTGCACATAAATGTTTATAACACCTTTATTCATAATTTCCAAAAACTGAAAGTGACCAAGTTGTCCTCCAAATAATAAATGGATGTACAAACTGTGGTACATCTATACAGTGGAATATTATTCAATATATAGAATAATAATACTGATATTATTATTCAGTAATATCATTCAGTAAAAAGACTTCACTACTAAGCCATGATAGCACATTGAGAACTCTTAGTGGATGAACAAAGTCATCTGACAAGGACTATATATTCCAACTAAACAACATGCTGGAAAACTCAAAACTATAGATAAAGTAAAAGAAATCAGTAGTTTCCAAGGGCTAGGGGGAGGAGACAAGAGATGAATAAATAAAGTACAAGGGATTGTTAGGTCAATGAAACTCTCTTATATGATGGAGAATACATGTTGCTATACATTTATTAAAACTCAAACTACACAACTATACAACACAGAATAAGCCTTAATGTAAATTGTGAACATTAATTATTTGGAATGTATTAATATTGGTTCATTAGTTATAATAGATATGTAACATGTAGTATTAGTTATAATAGATATGTAATAATATGCATCACACCAATACATAATGTTAACAAAAGGAAAAATTGTGTTGGGGCAGAAAGCACATAGTAACTGTCTGTTCCATCAACTCAATTTTTCTGTTAACTTAAAATTATCCGAAAATAAAATATATTATGAATAAGCAAATGCGGGGATAGAACCCAGAAAAGAATTTTAAGTAAAAAAACAAAAATTCAGAAATAAAGACTAAACTGCAAGAGCAAAATAAGAGGCTCAGTGGGCAGGGTTCCAGCCCCATATGCCAAGGGTAGCGGGTTCAAACCCAGCGCCAGCCAAACTGCAACAAAAAAATAGCCTGGCATTCTGGTGGATCCTGAAGTCCCAGCTACTCGGAAGGCTGAGGCAAGAGAATCACCTAAGCCCAGGAGTTGGAGGTTGCTCTGAGCTGTGTGATGCCACAGCACTCTACCAAGGGCGATAAACTGAGACTCTGTCTCTATAAAAAAAAGAAAAACAGAGAGAGAGAGAGAGAAGAAATATTAGGAAAAAATTAACAAATTAAAGCTAGTAAAGAAGCTTCAACATATTCAGGGTGGCCATAAAGTTCATGTGCCAAATAAATAGTTACAATAGAATAGATGTGTCTGAAGAAGTAAAGCAATGCAATGAAATAAACCAATAATAACCACAGCAAAAATCTGTAATTCAAGAAAATGTTCCAAACATAAGATAAAAATTTGAAACTTCATATTGAAAAGAGCTACTATGTTCCTGGAAAATGGACCCAGAACAAACAATACCATAGTAGTAGGCTGAATAATGTTCCTATCAAAAGATGTTTGCACCCAATCTCTGGAAAGTAACTATGCTACTTTGCATGGTAAAGAGACTTTCCTATTAGGATTAAGGTTAAGGACCTTGAAATAAAGAGATTATCTCATATCATGTGGGTGAAATGAATCTAATCACATGAATCTGTAAATTCTTTAAAAAAAAAGTAAATAAGAATCTGCATCTAGCTCTATAAACAAAATGACCACTGGAAGGCAGCCACAGCCAGGGGTAGTTGAAAGTGGAGCAAGATGACATACTAGAGACATCTCCAGTGCAGCTGGTCAGATTGGGGAAAAAGGTTTTTAACCACTTCTGGCTGGGGGTCCTGCCCAGAAACATTGCTTAAGGGGAATAGAGAGGCAGCAGCAGACTTTAGGAGCCAACTAAGAGGTCAGAAGCAGTAGAGAACTGAACAAAAAGTGAGTACTTGCATGTGGAAAGAGGCTGGCCAGTTTGGTGGCACCACACTTTCTGGAGTTACTTTGGGAGAGCTTAGAGGAACAAGTGATCTAAAACAGTGAGCAGGGAATGGGATTGAGCCACTGGGCAGAGCAAAGCTCTGCTAATCATTAGGCTGCCAGCCAGGCACAGCCATTGTGGCAGAGCTACCTGGGAAGAACAGCCTTCAGGGTCCTAATGTGATGCTGATTTAGGAGCACCTGCTAAGCTGGGCAGCCACCCATAAGAAGACTTGAGTGAAACATATTTTCCAGGGAAAGCCACTGTGTGACCAAGGGACACTGTTTGGAAAGGTTGAGGTGTGTCTATTAAGTAGTCTGATAAGAGCTTCAGGCTCTGAACTCTGCAGAGACTGAGGACAAAGTAATCAGGAAGACAGGATCAGTGCACCTCAACAAGAATGTGGCATTCAAGCTCCCATATTATACAGCTGTATCAGTGTTTGAATTAGCATCTCATACTACAGAATGTCACTGTTGTTCAGACAATATATGGCAATATCATTTTTCCTTTGAAAAAATTTTTCTGAAAAGTTTTCTTTTTTTTTGTATTTATAATTTTTCATTGTTTCTTTCTTCAATACTAAGGGCTCCATTTTTGCTATAGTTTTGCTGCTCCTGTTATTCTTTCCTTTTTCTAATGTTCTCCTTAAGGTTTTTTGTTTCTTTGTTTTTCTGTATGTTTATTTTCCCATTTTTACTTTCTTCAATAATTAGGGCTCCATTTTTGCTATGGTTTTTCTACACTTGCATTCTTTCTTCTCTTTCCATTTCTCTCCTTTTTTCTATCTTTTCATAAATATTTTTCTACTTTATCTTTCCCACATAAATTTCTTAAATAACAAGATATACCCCCTTTTATCTTATATAATTTTGTCTTCAATTTTTAACATATTTTTATTATTATTATTTTATCTTTTTTCTGATATGTTTTGTTCTTTGTCAATCTGTATTCCATTTATGGGATAAAGCCTCACTCTGAGGCCTGGGCTGGGGTGCCACAGCATTGGCCTGTTTCAAGGTGACCCTGATCCCCTGGTCTAGAGGGTCCTTCTAGCTTTGGCCTTTGGAAGGATGCTATTGGTAAGTCCCCACTGCTACATACTGCTGGGTTTTTTCTTGTCTATTTGGTACAGGTGGAGACATTTTTTTTTTGCTCAGGATAGTAAGGAGCTTCTGACCTCAAAAGACACACCCATTCTGGTGCCCCACAGGCTGGGAATTATGGGTGTGGGTGAAAGCATCCTGTTGAACACCACTGTTATTCTTATTTCTTTCTTTCTGTTCCTCTCTTCTTTTGGCCAATCTTTCCTTTTACCCACCCCCATTTCTTTTCTCTTTTTCTATCTTTTATTCCTTCTTGCTCTTCACTCTTCTCTTCCTTTCGGTCCTATACTAAAAGGACACTTCAACAACTAAGCATTGAGACAAGGTAATTTAAGGAGAAGCAGGAAGTGAAAGGAAAAAGTAAGGGAAGAAAGAGGATAAGAAGAAAACACTCATGAAGATGAAGTAGAAGAAAAATCCTAGCAATATGAAGAACCAGGACAGAGAAACCTCACCCCACCCTGCCCAAAGAATCACAAGATAGCTACTACAGAGGATTCCACCTATAAAGAAATGATGGAAATGACAGAAAGGGAATTTAAAATATTATGGTAAAAACAATAAAGGAAATTACTGAGTAAGTGGAAAACAACAAAAAGGAAATCCAAAAACAGAACCGAATAAAGGATGAAAGATATGAAGAATATAGAAAGGATATAGCATAGCTTAATGAATTGAAGAAGTAAATCAGGGAACTTAAATATTCAGTAGAAGTTATTAATAATAGATTATACCATGGACAAGAAAGAATGTCAGAGTTAGAGGATAAAGCTCTTGAGCTAACACAGGCAGGTAAAGAGGCGGAAAAAAAGAGAAAGCAGAATGTTTGCTCATAGAATTATAGGACTTCATGAAGCATTTAAATATATGAATCAAAGGAATCCCTGAAGGGGAAGAAGGATGATGCCCCTGAAAAATAGAAGCTCTACGGGAGGATATTATAAATGAAAATTTCCCAAGTATCACCAAAGATTCCGACACACTCCTTTCAGAGGGATACCAAACTCTAGGTCATATCAACTTGAATAGAGCTTCTCTAAACAAATGCACACAACTAAAACCTAGAACCCAAGCTATGGTCTCCAAGTGCCATTTCCAAAGATCCTTAGAAAAAAGAATGCCCAGGTTTGGGAAAGGAACAGATAATTTTCTTGAAGTATCTTTTAAGACAAGATGTCATGAATATATCCAAAATCATTCTAGTAGTTTTAAAAGATATTAGGAGCCAAATTAAAGTAGTTCTCACTGGCTAAAATGTCTTAATTTGATTATCAATGAAAATAATAGATATAATATATGAAAACATATTGAACAAGTTTACATCCGTAAGTTCACTATGGTACCAAAAGAAAGAGCTGATGGGTCATTATCAGAATATGCCAGAATATACCTTATCATTTTAAAGGTAAGTATTACCTTTTCTGTATTAATGTACCCTTGGGTGGTCTAATAGCATGTCTGAGCAAGTTCACTGTCTAATAGTATTTCAGCTAATAAATGGAAAATGAAGGACAGAATTAGGATTTTAACATCATGGTCTCCTTATGAATTACCTGTTCTAAGCATTGCTCATCAATGTCTGCTAATATCACAAAAAGAGAGAAAACCAGACCTATTTTTCTTCCTCCTAGTAGAACATAGCACTATCTATAAAATAGTCTTGGAAAAATATATTTGAACTGAAATCTGATCATAACTCTAGATCTAACTAGTAATGTCCAGGATATATCCAGGACAGAGAAACCTATTCAAAGACATAAAAAAAAACTTGTTTTTTTCAATAACAATAGAAAAGATAAGAAAAAAGGAATGGAGAAAGAGAAAAGAAGCTAGAGAAAGAAACTAAAGATTTAAAGAAAATTTAAAAATTAATTATCACATAAGGAATTATTTGTATCCTAATTCAAACAATTGCAAAATAAATATATTTATAGCACTTATGAGAAAATGGATAGTGTACAAGATTACTGAATATTGGATGATGTAAAAGTTGCTGTTCTTTTATAGAACTGAGTTCTTTTATATTTATATCCTGAAATATGGAAAGATAAAACATACAGTATCTGGAATTTGCTTCAAAAATCTATAGATGGAAGAAAAGGAATCTCTTTAGGCAATGGGGTATATAGTACCTCAAGAGTTGATAATTATTGAAGCTGTGTAATAGGTTCTAGGAAATTTAATATTATTCTATTTTTTGAAATTATCAGTAATAAAATGTTTTTTTAAGAACTATCAAGACAGTCTTTTTCTTTCTCTAGACTTCTGATAACTATTCTATTCTTTTCTTCAATATTACTATAAATGTTACTGGAATAACATCTAACAGTTTGCATCCTCTAATTAGCATGAAATATGATGTTTGGGAATTGGAAACTTGAATACATGTGAAGCAACTCAATTCCTTCATTTTCTCTGCCTTTTCCAGATTGATGATCAGTCTTACAAAGAAGATAGAAATGACTGAAGCAGGAATAGCTTTGTGTTGGCCAAGAAGGTAAAAGGGGAAAGAGCAGTCCTAACCAATAGCCCTCCAGGAATCCCTCTTGAGAGAGAGGATAGCCTAGACTCTAAATTTGAAATATATGAGATTTATTTTCTTTCCATGTTAAGTACCAATTCTCACTTAGACCTACAGAGGGACATTGCAAATATTATAGAGCTGTAATCCTCAATAGGTTCATTATTTTGTTAATGGAATATCATCATAATTTGTTTAATATTAAATTTAAAAACTTGCAGGGCTTACTTTTCTAACTTTCACTCATATTATCTCATAACAATTTTTAAAGACATGCATTTGATGTTTTCTACCTACATCCCCCAGTGTCTGTGGATAATATTATCTGATCTTGGTGAAGAGAGAAATGCTAAAATTTATTATATTATTCTATTACTCCCTAACTTGAAATTATTGTCTTAATATGAAACCATACGAATTTTTCATTTTTCCTTTCATAGGATAGCAGGAGCATATACCCAGCTGCAGGATAATATTGGCAAGCACAGCAATGAATTTTTACTGAAAACTCCAAACACTGAATGCTTCATTTTTCTTTCTTCTTATTTAAAGAAATCTCCTATCATATGAGATCCTAATGCCATTCTGTGCCAGAGTGCTTTGCATAATAATGGTTTCCTTCAGTTTTCCAGGCGCACAGAGAAGAATCACTAAGGGAACAAGGCAGTAACATCAACAACAAAAAAGAAAATTGCCCGTTTTTCATTGAAACTGCTCTTATTCTTCTAAATTTTTTTTTAGCGATTTTATCTTTTTAAATCTAAATACTTGCAAAGGTTCAGAAACAATATCCAGTTATTAACATTTCAGGTATAATTAATACTCTTCCTAATCTCCACCTTCTCCATGGAGCAGTCGTCTTGAGAAGAAGTATTATTACCTTCCTACTTGTGTGGGCCCTCAGACACCTTCAAATAAATGTCTGTAGGTGGTACTCTTTGATTATAAAGGCTGAGTGAAATTAATGTTATTAATGTACCAAGGTGTGAAGTATGAACTTCAACTGGCTTTCCCCAAAGAACTCTGCTGATTACGTGTTTAGAGTTTCAGAAGGTCTGTCTAAAATGTCGCTGTTGAAGCCTTCTGCTAGCTCTTGTGTTAAATAAGTAAAGGAAATCTGCAGCTTTCCTATAACGTGGAGTAGGAATGCTGACACGCAGCTTATCGGCACTAACGATAACTGCTATGTTTCAGCAGCTGGTATCAGAAGATGCATTTCACATTTGTGCTCTTTTTTTCAGAATTGAACGCTTCAGAAATCAGTAGAATGTTGCCAGAAGGCTTGCTTACAAGCTACTACTGCCTTAGAGAATTTTTGCAAGCCCTTAAAATTAACTAGAATGCATTCAATTTCTTATGAATTTATTTCTTGGTTTAGGCGGATAGGATAGTAAGGTGACCTCCCAAGGACTATTAGACACTACTATTATTCTAATCACTTTTGGCATACCTGAAATCTCCTAAGACTGTTGCTCATTTTTTTGAAGCATTTCAAAAAGATGCAGTTTCCCCACTTGATGTTGACAAAAGGGATTCTGAGTTAAAATTCTGATTCTATATTCTCTAGAATATAGAATTTGCTAAATTTAGAAATCTTGATTTGGTGAACTATCTTCAAATCATATACTTGATCCTAGTCATTTATGAATTATTCCTTTACTCATTTACTTCATGGATCAGCTGATAACCATTTACTGCATGATAATTAGTCTTAAGGCTATTCTAGGTCACTTTAAGTCAGGTGGCCTGTTGTCCCTCTTACTAGGCAAGAAATAAATTCTTCTACATCCTTTTGCAGTCTATGCACTAGATTCTGATTGGTAGATTGGCAGGGTATGCCCTCCTCCCCAGGTGAAGTCTCAGGGAGAGTCCTAGGAAATCCAATGCACAGTAAGACTCTGGCTCCAAGTGATCTCTGGACATAACCCATGCCTCTTTGCTGCTTTGCCTACTTGCCTTGGCAATGGAGTCCTGCTCACTGTCTATAGCAAAGGTACTCTACTTTGTAAAATTTCTTGCTCTGTACACCTGTCTTTCTCTTCCTCAATACACTTTGCCTCATGTTTGCCTTTAAAAAAACTTCAGTGAGCATCTACTATATGCTATAATGATTGTATTACATGCTGGTCATACAAAAAAGGATAAAATAATCCTGAAGGAAGCCATGATTTAAAGAGAATACAAACATAAAAGCTTTCATAGCATACTTTTGACGTCCAGGAAAAGAATAAAGTAAACAATGCTCCCCAGCAGGCTTTACAAGGAGGTAACAATTACCCTTGGCCTTAAAGGATAAGGACTCCATGAAAAGGAATATTGCTGCACTTTTATAGTGTGTTCTTTATAGCCACCCAGAAATTATCATGACTTCTAACTGGTTGTTACACGTTGAAATCTGGGGTGCCATCTCACACATTTATACTAACTAGCCTTGGTACCTTGTCTCAGCAAAACTGATTTTATCTTTAGTCTACTTTCTCAAACCACATGTCAGCTACCATTAAGAAATTATCCAGTGGCTAGCCTAAACCAATGTTTTAGGCCCAAAATAGAGACCTCAAAACTATTTTTGAAGAAATATTTTTGATATTTCAATTAGAAGTGTCAAAGTAATCGATTTTTAAAGGCGGAACTCTGTTGAACTACCATAGTCTTTTTTTAGAATTCTTTTTGCTTTAAATTGCAGAGAGTACCACAGTATTTTTAGTGGGTAAGGCCCTTTAGGTATCTTAGCATGACCTCACTTAGGATTTTATGAACCATCTTTATCATTTTCCTGTGATTTGAAATGCTAGAAGGACTAACAGTGTGATCTCAAGCCGGAACGTCGAGGTCTGCACCCCTGCCTGCAACCTGAAAAGTGCACCAGTGGTGCTGGAAGAGTGGGAAAGGATACTCTCACATAGGGTTATATTCTCAGGTCCAGCCTGAGAGCAGCAGCATTAGCAACATGCAGCTTTGCACTCAAGCTATTCATGTCTCCTAATAAAATCCCCCACATTTAAAAGTGTTCAGAACAAGCCTTTCTATCTCCCCCAAGGAATACACAAGAATAGAAAGCTAGCCCCACAGTTATACTTGAGGGATGCCATGAGGACTCAGATTGGGTAAAAATTGCTTTTATATTTTTCCTGGTCTTAAATATTAATATCAATAGTTTCCAGTAAAGTCATTAGAGCATTAGACATTCGAGCCTTCCATCCATAGGAATATATGAAACCACAGGTGAGGTGAGAGGTCTTCATTCAACAAGCACTAAGCACATTTTCCAATAAACACATTGGCACACATTAGTGAGGAAGAATTTTCTGGGTTGCCAACCCCACTAAAAACGTGATGGTGGGTGTTTTATATCAGTGTGGCGGGGCACCAAAAAGCACACACTTGGGCAAACTGACCAGTATGTTCAAAATGGAAAGATTTTTTTTTTTACATATCTAAGTACATATTTACTGCAGTATTTCTTTAAAGTCCTCCTTTCCCCTCAGATCTCTTTCTTTTGTGTACACAGATGCTCCTTACCTTTGCCTTCAAAATCTCCCCAAGGCTGTCCCGTGACTCCTGCCTTTCTAAGTATTTCCTTTTACTTCTAATCATCACCATTTAGTCTGCTTTTGACCCCTTCTTAATGTTACATCACAAAAGCACAAAATAAACAAATTGGTATGGAAACAGCAGACCTTTCCATTGAGAGTACAGAGGAAAAGGCCTGAATGGGAAAATCTAAACATTTAATATTTTGACAAAAAAAATAATATTTTCCCTCCCCAGTTGTCATCTCAGAGAGCTGACAGTGAAGTCCTAACTAAATGGGTACGACAGGAAAGCTGTATTTTGCTTGGGTGTAGGTGAGACTCTGACATTGTAGGACTACCCAGCATAGACAACAACCATCAGGGTCACCTCTGAGTTGGAGCCTACAATGTGTCAACATTCAAGGCAGTTTTTATTATAGTATTTCATTTTTCATCATGGCAACATGGTGGGATATTTTTTCTTATGGATGAAGAAATAGAGGAAACTAAAGGAGGCTAAATAATTCGCCAACTAATTAAAACAGAGGCAGCATAACATCTCAATACCTGAAACTCACAGGCCAAAGTGCTTACTCTAAAGTAAGCACAGTGTGGGGACCGGCCTTCATAGCCAGGAGACAGCATTAGAGGCTATGGTAGCTCCTGAAATAGAAGCTTTGACAAAGACAACATCTATCCACTTCTCCCTTTATGCCGGGCCTGGCCCAGTCTTTCTGCAGATTCTGTGAATGTGCTGACATCAATCACATTTTGCCCTGCCCTTCATAGGATGGCTGCTCTCACCCTCCCCTGATAGTCCTGAGTGTCTAGTGTTAAATGTGGGCCACAAAAGTCAACATCCACCCATCTGGCAGCCTCTCACTCTAGCTTTGGGGGTAGTTCATGCTAAGGGAAAGAAAACAATCTTTCTCTTTCTGCCTTTCACCCTGCCTCCTAAGTCAGACGGGAAGGTTCACAGTTTTCTTGGGGTAAAGAGGGTTAAATCTCCATAAGTCATTCTTGAGCTTTAAACAAAATAATAAAAAAGCCCTCAAAGCTCTCACATCTTTTATGTATTTTGCAGTTAAAAGAGAAGGCAGAGAATAATGGACCCCTAGCAAGGCATATACAGATATATATCTTCCACTCTGATCTATTACATTTCCTTTCTAACTCTCTATATAGTCTGCCCACAATATTCTTAATTAGGGGTCACTATTTTTTTTCTATCTTAAAATAAGAAATGGCATAAAATCTCACATGTTCCACTTTTATGGATGGGACATAGAAACATATTTTTTAAAGGCAGTTCGCATTCTGTTTTCCAGGCTGAAGTGATTCTTATAAAACCCAGTTCCCTGTATAATTAATAACCCTTTCTCATGCTTTAGGGCAAAGCTGATTACTAGTCTGGGTCAGAGAAAACATTTTCCGGGTGTAGGATTGCACCATTAAGTGTGCTGTGAGGAATCTGTGCCTTTCTTTGATGCTTTGGTCTTTGCCACAGTTGGGGGGCAGGATGCAGGGCTGGACAGGCAGTTGTTGTGTTACAGTGTGCCACAACCTCTGTTTCTCCAAACACACTGGAAAATGACCTGAGACCACCTGAAACACTCCTCACCTGAGTTCTGATGCCCCCACAAAACGAGCAGATGTCAGCAGTGAGTAGTCAGGATACAGCCAAATGAAACAAGTTTTAACACTATGTGAGCTGATCTCTCTGGGGGCAAAATGAAGTCGAGGAGCCCCTCCTGACTATATTTGCTTTCATGCAGAAATTACTGATGTATCATTTTTTGTATAAATTAAAACTATTTTAAACTAAAGCAAAGAGAAATTATGTGTTCCCTGAAATAGAGCAAAAAAACTACAAAATAATTACAAGTTATACAGGGAATTAAAATTCTGAGGTGGGTAAGGTTTCTTATATCTATCCCATTGGCCAGACTTTGTATTATAAATCAGTACTATCTGTAGAGTTTTCTGGGATGGTGGAAATGTCCTATATCTTTGCTGTTCAATATGGTAGCCACTGGCCAGTGTGGCTGTTATTCATTTGAAACATGGCTATGGTGACTGAGGAAGCGAAGCTTTAATTTAATTAAATGTAAATAAAATAAAATTTACTTAAATTGAGATTTATTTATTGAAATTTATTTAAATTTGAATAAACACATCTGGCTAGTGGCTTCTATATTGAACAATACAGTTCTGGAGTATATGGCATGTATATATGCCATTTTATCTAATAATACAATAAAACAATATTAGCCAATTCAGTATAGTTTCTTTACTGTTTATTGAGTATACTCTGTCTTACAAACTGTTCAGCAAAGCTTGACAATTTTTACTAGACACTGGATTTGTGCTTGTTCTCCACATGCGGCCCCACCTCCAGGTGATAAAAATGAGCCCAACCAATGCTGAGAAACACTGGTAGGGTTACTCTTTTAGTCATCTGCACTTCTAACTTGCCTCATTAAACTATGAAAGCAAGAGAATTTGTTTTCAACTTAAGCAACAGGCACACACCAATTAGATAGGTATAAAAACTATCTAATTAAGGAAAGCTCCTTTTGTCCATTTCTATTATATTATTCCCATTGTCTTTTGAAAGACCAATGATATAAAAGAGTTGAAAGACATATAATCAATTTCTGAGATAAAATAATTATCTTTCATTTTCCCTGTTGTTTACCTTGCTTTTTGTCATTTTCCCTTTGCCAGACTAATTTGGGGGGGGGGGGGATGATTATATTAGCATGGTAGAGTTGCCAAATTAAAGTACCAGTGTGTCTGTGGCTTACACAACAGAAATGTGTGTAAGAAATGTGTTGTCCCATAGTCTAGAGGCTGGAAGTCAAGGTCAAGTTCCTCTGAGGCCACTCTGGTTTGCAGGGGGCTGCCCTCTTGCTGCCTCTTTTCCTGTTTTTTTCTATGCACCCATAAATCCTCAACCTCTCTGTATGTCTTAAACTCTTCTTATATCAGTTCAGGGAATTCGGGCCTACCCTGATTCCTTCATTTTAATTTAACTACCTCTTCATTAAAAGTCCTATCTTCAAATACCATCATGTTTTTAGAGGGTCAAGGGTTAGGGCTTCCATGTGAATTTTGGGGGGAACACAGTTCACTTCCTAAAAATGGTTATAAGACAGACTATATATTTTGAAGCTACGCATTTCTTGCTTTATAGTTTGGATGCTTCCGTTAATAATACAAACCACCTCTTGTTAACCATCATCTTAAAAGTGGGCATATACACTTAAAATTCTGGTACACAAAAGTTGAAATTCTCCTATTTGCCCTAATTCGTTTATGTAGGATTAAAATATACTGTATATCTATCACATTCTTTTTATATCTATCCTTATATCATTTTATATTTTGTGTATATTTACTTTATATTCTTTTATATATTTTATATATCTTTCTATCTTTATATCATTAGTACCTTTTAATTTTTACGATCTTTGCATCTATATTAGTTTATATGTATCAAAAGTAAACAGAAATAATAAATGAATACTTTTTTAATAATATGTCTAGGTTGGCTTTTTTCATGTGGATTAATTTGAGGTCTCTATAGATACTAGTTATCAAGACTAGAACCTTCTCTAAAGAAAATAGACGAATGGCTAACAAATATGAAAAAATGCTCATCATCCCTAATTATTAGAGAAATGCAAATCAAAACCACCCTGAGATATCATCTAACCCCAGTGAGAATGGCCCACATCACAAAATCTCAAAACTGCAGATGCTGGGGTGGATGTGGAGAGAAGGAACATTTTTACACTGCTGGT
>CAUYON010089713.1:0-23263 GCA_963573935.1 Arctocebus calabarensis | reverse complement strand
CTGAAATATTTTCATCAAACTGGTTAACATAGCATTCATGGCATTTTCTTAGTTATTGTGTTAAGACCTTTATATTCTGTATTCAGTAAGTTTCACCTGAGATGGTCTTTTCTTTATCCTCTCCCACTGAGAGACCATGGACAGTTCCAACTCAGACCAGAGGGAATTTAAATTTGATTAGGACTTTAAAATTTTCCTAAATCGCTTTTTACAACCTGTACCTTGGTTCAGTTCATTTCTGAAATCCAAAAGTTTTAAGAAGCTTTAAAAAATGGTACATGTAGAAGAAGTGGGTGAAAAGGAGAGGAAATTCAAATTGCTCACTTTTGATCTTTTAAAAATTGGAGACATGGAGACAGATGGTGATGCTTGGATGAATAGCATGGTAATACTTCAGTTTACCCCTGCAAGGCATTTTTGCTCTCTGTAAGCATTTATTTGGTATTGTTTATACACCTAGTTGCTCTTTAATAATTAGTATGATATCATGTACATCCAGATAGAATTATATTAAAGTATTATGTTTTGTCTCGTTTTACATTTTTGTCTTATGACAGTTTGTTTTAATGGACCATTCATTTTTCATTTAAGTGCAATACATTGGGTTTGGCTTTTCTCCAGTTTTTTCTGCCAGTCACTGGAGGCAAAGGTGTGTAAAATGTGTACTTGCCTTGGAATCCTGTAGTTAAGAGCTCAAATCATTCTTTTGAAAAAGTTATTTAGGATCTCTGAGCTTCAGTTTCTCTTTTTTAAAATCAAGATAAGATTAGTCTTTATTTTATAGGGCTGTCTTTTTAGTGCTGTTTTAAAAATTGTTAATGTTATTATATTTTTACAAAACCTATTTTACAATGCTGAACAAATAATATTGAATTATAAAATAGTATACTATTATAATACTATTATAAAATAGCATAAAATAAATGTCAATACTGATATATAAATAATCAACTAATAAATGAATAGGGGTTAATAGACAAATTTGAGTAGAATTGCAAAGAACTCCAAAGTCTGACCCATTTTTCAACACTGGGTCAAAACTAAGTGACTAAAGGTGAACAAAAAAACCATTAATGATATTAACTAATGTTTCTGAATGTTTAGGACATCCTAGAGAAGTCTTAACATTAGTCTAATACTAACAAGTTAAACATTGGAGAATTTTAGGGAAGTTGAGACAGTATTTCTTCAAAAAAGATCTTACAACATCAATAACTTTCTATCTTTGCAAAGGGAAGCCCTTGAAGTTCTTTCCATCTTTGTTTCAAATGATTTTTAAGCCCGCAATCTTTCAATACAGGGTTTAGATGGTCCCTTGGAGTTCTTTTATTTTTTTCCCCAACTCAGAGAAATGAGGCAGAAGTAGTTATGTTTTGCTGATACGTTTTGCTGATGTCCGGGAGAGTGGGCTTTGACAATTTCATTCTTTCTCTCTTTTTAAAAAATTTTCATTCTTACCTGCCTCCTCCAATTCCCAACAAATGTTATTTTATGAGTATTAAAAAACTATTTCTTTACATGAGGAAAAATCATTTCGGAAAAGTAAGAAAATACCTCCTGGTTATTCTCCAAGGGTTGCTTCTAGTTTCTATTTGGCAGGCCCTGGAAGAGAAGGACAAGTTGGAAGGTGTGAAAGGATTAGGGAGCATCTGAGAGAAGAAATTCAGTGGGCATGTCAGGGATTTCTCGCCCTGATAAGCAAGACTCTCACCTGCGTCCCTCCTAGAAGAGAGATTATGTTTATCCGGTAGCTTTGCTCCACGTTTGCGGGCCTGTTTTAAGGCTATATTGAAATAATGCTTCCTAATACCACTTTCACCTGGGCTTGTCTTCTTAGGTTTGAGAAGCGAGTCTTGTTAAATCTCATTTCCTGTGACATGCTGTAGCATAAATGCCTCACGTATTTCAAAGACCTGCCTAGGAGTAGACGTCATCGTGTGGCAGAATAAATTCCTGAAATTTAACTCATTGCTGCTTCTGTTATTTTCCCTCTTTTCTCTGTTTAGTCCTATTTTCTTGGCTCAGGGATTTTTGTGGGATGAAAATGAGTGTTTTCCATAAAGACTCTAGGATTTAAGAGCTAATGGAAATGGCCTTTTAAGAAAAAGGAAAGAGATAAGCTCTTTGAGGGCCTGGAGAAAGCTAGAAGGAAGATGCTCCCCAAAGTGATAAGAAGAGAGGTTTGCGTGTCCTATGGGAAGTGGAAAAGAAGAAATTATGTGGGGTCAATGACTAGGCAGGTGGGAAAGCTCCACAAAAATGGCACCGGGGGAGGAGATACCTCGGACATGGATTGCTAGACCAGGAGAAGACCACTAATCCTCAAGCAAGGCAGGAGGTGAAGCTGCAGGCCTTCCAGACCACTCTGGGCTCAGAGAATGAGGACACAGGGGTGGTCATTCTAGATTGTTGGCTAGCTGCTCTTCCTACTGTTCTGCTCTGCACATAAGCCCAGGTGACTCTAGTGTGACCTAGGGATGGACGGGCACTCCACTCATGAGGAGTGCGATAAAAATGCAGGCTTGGTGCCATGTTAAGTTGATTAAAAAGCAATAAAACGGCAATATTAGTTGAACACCTGCACTTGTGCACTGAGACTCATCTGCTACAGTAGAATTAATTCATGGCTAATTGATTTGAAGGGGAAATATTGATCTTTCACACCAAAGGCAAATGTTTGAGTAAGCCCCAACAAAAGCAGAAACTGCATGTAACCTCTGTCAAGAATGAAGGGAAGTTCAACATGTGAATAAAGACCCAGGGTTATTTTTCTATACAACCTCAAGGCTCAAAAAACATAGCCAGGAATGTTCTCTCTTTTAGAGAGAATATATCCATTTTTAAATTAGAGGGACTTGCAAATCATTTTGGCCAAGCTTTTGGGTGTGAGTGAGGGGAGTCATCAACTTTACTACCAATTGCCCTTTCCCTTCCCTATCCTACGGATACACTTTCTTATCAGTTGGAAGAGCTCTGAGTCAGGACCCTGGATTCCAAATCTTGGCCTTGAAAAACACATTTTATTTCTAAATATGTAAAACCAAGGGTTTGGCATACCCAAGAGTCCCCTAGTTGTGGGTTGAAGATGGGATGCTGTTTTGGGGGAATGTGTATTGTAAAGAATGCCGTGCTTGCTCTGAGGACATGGGCTCAAAGTTTGGCTTTTACCACTTACTGAATTTTATGATCTTTAGCAAATGATTAATTTTTCTCGACCTCAGTTTCCTCAACTGGAAAGTATGGATACTTGAGGATCAAATGCATGGCTATATGTGGGAGTGCTTTGAAAATTATAAAGTACTATACAAATGTAATGCCTTATTAGTAATCAATTCACTAGGATTTTTGAGAGCCTGAAATAAGGAGATTTGGAGAAAAAAAAAAAAGAAGAACCCAAGGTAATGATAAGGCTTGAGTGAAATTTCAGCTCCAAGGGGAATAAGACTAATACACTTGAAAGAATTAAAAGATACTTAGCAAAATAAAATTTTTAAGAAGAGGTTTTGGGGGAAGGACATGAAGAGGTGGGGTCAAATGTTTGTGTGTTATTTTAAAATTTATAAACTTTGAGTAAGAACCAATTATACACCAAGTCTTCTGAAATCTAATAAAAACCAACCCAGGTATATTTTAATTTTTTAGTTTTGGTTTTTTTTTCTCCCCCAGGGAACTTTACATATTATACCAGTATGTAATTCCCATTGTAATCAAAAAAGGCATAACTGGGTGGGACTGTCCATGCCTATTAAATCCGAGATCACAAAAGAATCTCATCACTTTGCTTTCTTGAAAATGGTTTATCTACCATCAGTGTTTTGTTTTTGAAAGAAATTATAAGCACCAGACATCATTTTGCTTTACCTAATTTAACCCACTTAATCTTCATAAAGATCTTAAGATTGTACTATTATCACTATCATATCCCTATTTTATGGAAAGGACATTGGAGCACAGGGAGATGAAGTACAAGCAAGCAAGCCCAAATGTAAATTTGGGCAGTCAGTCTCTAGGCAGTGATTTTCAAGTGGTGTGCCATGCGAGGATTTTAGTGTTCCTTGAAAAATTTTAAAGATCATTAATTACATTATTTTTGATGAGGTTCAAAACACAGTATATTCTTTTTACTTTTTTTTGATTAACATAGTTTAAGTGTGCCATAGAATTTCAAGTGTAGGTTCAAGTGGTCCACAAGATAAAAAAGATTGAAAAACACTGCTCTAGGGCAATGGTTGTACCTAACCAATGTTCTATGCTGTCACCAAAATGTAGAATCATCTTTGATTTCTTAAGCTTTGCTAACAAAAACATTAAATACCATATAGTGTAGAATACCCAGAATTCTCAAAGACAGGTTTTTTGGGGGGTGGGAAACATTGTTTTATTTCATATAAAATGAGAACATTCATGACAATCTGTTTCTTCATTTTGGAGCAATCAGTGAAAACAATATTCCTGGAAAACTAGTAGTTTATTTTTGCTAAGAATTCTCCAGAGTGATAATACTGAGATCTTAAGTACTAAACTTACACATAAGTAACTAATTAGAAGAGGAAAAAAAGAAAGAGAAAGAGAGAGAGAGAAATGAAACAAAGAAGGAGGATGAGGCCTTAAAAAGACAAAGTGGGAAAACAACATAGGTTGAAATTATTCTGACATAATGCAACTCGAACTCTGCATATTGACAACAGTTTTTACCGAGATATTTAAATTTTCATATAACCTTTTTTGTTCTATTATTAAGTTCTTTCTTTTTAAAATTTTAAGTATTTATACATCTAAATACTATCTGTAAGGCAAAAGTAGTTATGTATTTAAAAATAAATCATTTGCATGGCCAACATGTTAAATTTAAAAAATTAGTTCTTGAGGCAAAGAATTCTATTCATGCTTAATTCCTATTGGTTAAACAAATCACGTATAACTAAATTAATTGAATAAAATATAGAGAGCGATAGTAAAGCTATGACATGGACAATCATAATACAGTTTTACAGTCGTGATGTTTGGGTGTTTTATTTCTCTGGAGAGACCTACACACCATCAGACACATAGGGCACCTTTGAGGGAAAGAGGAAGAAAGTAAGGACTGTAATTATAATTATATTAAATTGAGAATACCCAGTTGGTTGCGGTACTTAAACAAAATTCCAGTGCTAAGTGGTGAGTTCAGATGAGGAAACTGGAGCTTTGCTTAAATAAAACTAGACAGATTTTCTGAAAATTTGAGCAGTCTGACAGTAAAAATGTAATTGCTTTTCCTAGTTTTTCCTCTCTTGCCTTTCTCTTTCCTTCATCCCCTCCCTTTCTCTTTTCCTCTCTTCCTCATTCCCATTCATTCCTTCTTTTTTTAAAAATAGTTTTTATTAAAATATTATTGACATACAAAAATTGTATATATTTAAAGTATGCAACTTGATGTGTTGGTATCCACATACATGAGAGAGAGGGAAATGGAGTGATAGATGTTGGTCAAATGGTACAAATTTTCAATGATGTAAAATGACTAAGATCTGGAGATCTAATTTACAACATGGTGATGATGGTTAAAAAGACTGTATTATGTAGTATTTGCTATTTACCAAAAGGGACCAAGTGTGGTAGCTCATGCCGGTAATCCTAGCACTCTGGGAAGCTGAGGAAGGAGGCTCACTTGAGCTCAGGAGTTCAAGACCAGCCTAAGCAACAGCAAGATGCCTGACTCTACTAAAAATAGAAAAATTAGCTATGTATTGTGGTGGTGGGCACATGTCCCAGCTACTTGAGAGGCTGAGGCAGGAGGATCACCGGACTCAGGAGTTTGGGGTTGCTGTGAGCTAGGCTAATCCCATGGCACTCTAGCCTGGACAACAGAGTGAGACTTTGTCTCAAAAAAAATAAATAAATAAATAAGTAAAAAATGAAAATAAAAGCAAGAGAGAAATTTGCTAAGAGGATAGATCTTAAAATCTCATCACACACACACACCACCACCACAAATGGTAGCTGCATAGAGATGAAGATATGTTGACTAGTTGAAATGGGGTGATTGTTTCTTTGACACATACTCATTGGCTGTCTATGTTTGAGGCATTGTTTTAGGCACTCCGAGTGCAACAGTGATCAAGACAGATTATGTTTCTACTCTCCCGAGACTTTACATTCTAATATACTCTATCTCCAATGCTGTTTCCATTTTCTTCATTTTTGCTGCTGTCTCTCATTAATAAACCTGGGCTCTGTAAGCAGGCTTTTCACTAACTCCCTGAACTTCAACTTTCTCTCTATATTCTGTTTAGAATATTGCCATTAAATTTATCTTCTTAAAATATTGTTTAGCTCACTTCTCCATATAGTGAGGGCTACTTAATTATCTACATCATATGATTACTGTGACAACTGGATAATGTGTACAAGTCAAAATTTAGAACAGTAAATTCTCCCTAAATGTTGGCCTGTGTTGTTACTCCAAAACCAAGGCTTCTCTCTCTCCATTAGAGAAAGGGTAACCTCTCATCCATCTTTGGAGCTCCCTCAGGGCTTTGGTTAGGGCATAGCACATGAGGTATTAGTGCAGTTCTGTTTTGTTTACAGTTTATAGTATAGTTATGTCCTTATGATCATGCACGCATAAAAATGATTCACTCCCCAAAGGGATGATCCTTCATGGGTAACAGGGAGATAGTATTTATCTAGAGCACTTTTCAGTATTTCAGATTCTGTCTTATCAACCTACACACCTGGAGTGTCCAGATGTGGGGTATCATTATTACTGCTAAGTCATGATGATAACCAGTTACATGTCTAAAAGACAACTTGAGAGTCCCCTCCTAGAGTTGTCCCACCCTCTTGCCGCATTGCGTATATTGGTAAATGGCACTGCTCAGCACCCATGTGCTGAATCCGGAGGTCTTGGAATCATCAACTTCCTTTTTCTCTACTAGTTCACACTGAGTTCCTAAATATAGCTTTGAGACTCTAATTTCAACCCAAATCAACCCATCTCCTCTACCCCAGTGTATAGCGTCATCTCCTTTGTCTGGGTTACCACAAGAGCTTCCATTTCAGGGACCTGCTTCTACTTGCCCCTGTGATTTACTCTCACACAGCTGGAGTGATTCTTCTAAAGCATTAAATCTCATTAAAAACATGCATTCCCTGCTCCCCCAGTGACTTTTCATCACCCTTAGAATCAAGGTTAGACCTTACAGAGGCCCTCCCTGACTGGGCTCTCACTTTCCACTCCTCTCACCTCTAGCTCTCAGCCTTCTGGCACACCGGCCTTCTTACTATTTCTTCAACTTACTGTGCGAGCTGTCTCCTAAGGGCCTTGGACTCCCTGCTATTCAGTTTCCTTCGTACAAAGGGCATATTTGTATAATTTGTATAAAGTTAATTATAAAGGAATGTCCCAAGCTGAAGACCAGGTGAAGAATGGATTTTGACAGACATGTTCTTGCAAAGAGTCAGCTCAGATCCCATCTATAAGAGAGCTGGGGAGAGACTTGACTGTCCACAGATGAAAACAGCACACATAGGGAGGGCTTGTTTCTTTCAGTTTAAGGATAAAATATCCTACTTTGGCGTAGAACGGGGCTACACAGCAAGACAACATTTACAGACTCGGAAAGGCAGGAGTCCAGAATGCCTCAGGGCAAAGGCATTGTCTTCATTATTGCTGGTTTCTCAACAGGAACTAAACACTTTGAGTCACATTGATAGCCATCATAATATATATTAAATATAAGTTAATTGCATTACAAATGTATATATTTAACATTCTAGGGTAGTGCTTTTTCCATTAATCCTATAAAATCCATTTATGGTCTTCATAATACTGAATTCCAGTCTCTCTGAGTATTGTGGTAGATGCATGGATCGGATGGGTCTAGACATAACGAATGCTACCACACAAACAATACAAAAAGTGGAAATGCCATATTTACTACTACTTAGTGGTTGCCTAATTTCATTGAAAAATATATACACAGAAAAGAATTGTTGAATGTAGGCAGTTCTTATCTCAAATAATGAAAACCAAAACTCCAAAGGACTTGTTCTATATTAATAAAATACAAAGGTAAATTTCAGCATTACCTATAGCAATTACATAAATTGCATCAGTAATAATCATATTTATTATTTTAAAAAGAGTATATTTGCAAGCACTCAAGTGAATGCTATCTATTCCAAGTTACAAAATATGCATTTAGCTTATGTATGAGAATTTTTAGCAATACTGCAGAAATATAATCAGGGATATTTAGCAATACCACAGAAATCTAATCAGATTTTTCTGGCAACAAATAACTCTATGAACCAGGAACATGGTAGGGAATTCATATATAAACTGCAATCTTGTGTATACCTAACAATTACTTAAGGTATTTGATATTTCACAGAGCTGGTGAAAAGGTTTGCTTGCTTTCTTTCTGTCATTTATTTTATTCTATCCCTGAAGAAAGCCAGCTCCCCAGAAGTCAAAACTTGCCAGGCCATACATATAATCTTTTGTCTTGTCTCAATTTTCAGAAATGCCCTTTTTACATTAAAGTTAATACTATATCCTCTATTTTTTACAGAAAGCAGAATGAATCAGAATGATTGCAAAACTATGGTCAAAGATATTTTTAAAAATTTTATTCCATGAGCCTGTTAGAAAGACTGATAAGATGTTTATATTTCTTGATTTTTTTTGCAGTTTTTGGCCGGGGCTGGTTTGAACCTGCCACCTCTGACATATGGGGCCAGCACCCTACTCCTCCTAGCCACAGGGACCACCCCACGTTTGTATTTCTTAAGGTGTAATAATGAAAAGTATATATATATATATATACACTACCAACCAGGGCCTAGAATACAGTGGGCACTCATTTATTTAATTATAAATTAAATTATAATTTCTAAAAGTTTCTCTTAAGATTTATAGCCAGAAAAGTATGAGTCTTTTAAGAAATTTGTTTGCTTTTCAATAAATCAAAAACCAATTATATTCTCACATGTTTATCTATTTTATATAACTGAGAAACTCAAAACTAAATTATTGCTTTACTTCAATAATTATTCTGGATACTTAACATATCTATTTCTAGTCATTTTATAGGGGTAAACAATTAGCTGTCTTATTTTATATGGGTTTCCATATTTTGATTTACTTTATTTGGTTTTGGGAAGGAAGTAAAAATAATTAGAATAGAATAATAACAAGAAATAATGCTGGAAGGCCTCTATCTACTGAAATTAGTCATAGACATTAGGAAACTTCAAATATAGAATATTTATGTCTTAAAAATAAAACCAATGTAGATGCCAAACACCTGTATAATTTAGTTTTTTTTTAGAGTTAAATATTTAAAATATAACAGGAAAAAATAGCCTAGGTAACATTTATTCCCCATTTACAAACCAAAACACAAAAGTTTAACAAAATTAAAAATAATTCCCCAATTAGAATATTTCTAAAGAGAATTCTGACAGGCAAGATTTTACTGTGACTAAAGTATTACTTTATGTCATGTTTTAACACTTGAAAACAGGGTGATACATGGGTATATTTTAGAGAACTCAACACACCTGCCTCTGATCCTGCTGTTCCCTCCGCTGGGTGACCTTTGCAGTTACTCCTTTGTGCCTCTTTCCCAGTGTGTAAAATCTTAGAAATAGAACAATTTTGCCATTGCTAGTTGTAAGGATTTATAATAATTTATGCAGCTAGCTTAAGACAAGACTAGTAGTATCCATTAAATTTGCCATAATTGGTAGCTGTTCAAAACAACGACACCACCAATGATACATGCATGTGCTAGCCCAGGGTGGGTGGAGGGATAAAGTGGGAATGGTTAATGGGTGCAAAAATATATGATAGAATAAACAATGTTTATAGCACAACGAAGTGACTATAATCAATAATAAGTTAGGGTATATTTTTAAATAATGAAAAGAGTGGAATTGGAACGTTCATAGTGAACATTCTCTTCTCCTCACTGGGTTCTTGGTCTCAGGAATCGAAGAATAGGTTCACCAACCACACGCAAGCAACAACAGAATAATAGTTTCTTAGAGGATAGAGTAAAGCGTCTGGTGCCATGGAAAGGGTCCCAACACAGGACCCTTTCTACAGGGGGAAGAAAAGGGGCCTTTCTTCTACAGCTGGGTTGTTTGGGGGTCTTGTCCGCCTGCCCAAGCCTTGCTGCCAAATATCGGTTGGGTCCTTCAGACCAAGGTGGCTTACATTGATGGGTTTCTTTAAACCTAACTGACTGGCCCTCTCTTGGGCCAGGGTGCTTTGATCGCCCAATGCCCTGGGGGGAGTCCCTCCGCCCTTGGCATGCCTTGCTCAGCACAGCCAGTGACCAATGACCGCACAGGTGCCGGAGAAGAGTCCCTCCCACTTCTTCTCCTGCCAATTCCCAATCCCCACTTAAAGCCTTTTGGTTTCTATCGCTAGCTCAAAGAAATGTTAAATGCCTGAGGTGGTACCCCAGTTACCCCTACGTGATTAATTCACACCCTATGCCTATATCACAACATAACATGTATCCTATAAAGATATAACAAATAATAATAATAGTGTGTAGGACACAAGCCCTCAAAAGACCTTCCGTGATTGAACTGGGCAAGCAGATTAACATCAGAGCAAAGCAAGCTGGGTCTTCCTTCTTAGGCGATACTGGCTTGACTGGCTTCCTCTCTGATGAAGCTAGATGCCAACGTGGAGGCACGATCCTACTTTTAATGGCCCAAATTGTTAAATTTTGATTTCTACTTGTTCAAAATATCAAAAGTGACTTAATACTAAGCAAATAACATCATATTGTTGACATAAAGCAATAGTTGACTTTTTTTGGTAAGAAAGAGAAGAAAATACTTTAATTACTTGTAATAATCATGACCAAACATGTTTTTCAGGCCATGGGGTTGTTTCCTGTAACACCCTGGAATAATTATTTACTTTTGTCCCAAATCCATCCTTGGTTAATTGCATACAATTTCTGTTGATCACCTTTGAGGTATGCTTAGATTCTGCAAAGCTGAAATTAACCCATAGCACAGTGTTTTTCAACCTTTTTTTTTAAATCTCACAGCATACTTCAACCTATAGTTAAACTTCCGCAGCACACTTAAATTATGTTGATAAAAAATAAAAAATAAAAAAAATACTGTGTTCTGAAATTCTTTAAAAAATAACTTAATTAATATTCTTTAAAATTTTTCATGACGTACCTAAGATCCTGTCATGACACACACCAGTGTGCCATGGCACACTTGTTGAAAACCAGTATGCTACTGTGTACCATAAGACACAGGTTGGATGGGGGAGTTGTTCCCATTGGAGACCAGATTGTGACTTAGTGGTGGACAATAGCATAACTGCACATCACATGAATAGCCCTTTGATCTTTGAGTTCCTGGTGCCACAATTGTAATTGTTTTTGTGTAAAAGTTACTGAGAGCATGATTCTCAATTTTTCAAGGCTGTATAGACTTTTTAACATAATAATTTGATTTTGGCCCTTGGCATTTTTGTAACTTCTTGGATTGGTAAAAATAAACTCAGTAGAGAATGTGGAGTTAATGTTTACTAACTTTGGCCCCTTAACTTTAGTTCTTAGGGAAATATAAAAACAAACAAATAGAAAACTTTACCTGTTAATCGATGCTTCTCTATGAAAACTAAAACAAACCGAATCCATTATACATGCTGCCCAGAGTCACATTAGCCAGGAAGGTAAAGGGAGTATTTTAGTGCAGTGTGCCTGTTAAGTCTAGAAAAAATACATGTTTGACTCTGTCATGATACCAAGTCCTGGCTGCCCTTGACACGCTGGAGGGAGGTCCCCTGCCTGGAGTGGGCCAACACAAGTCCTAGCATGGAGGCAGAGAAGTACAAAGTAGAAACAAAAGCATGGTTAATCCTGCAAAAATCTGGAAACCTTTTCTTCAGACAAATCTTTGCAGAAAATGTTAAAATGAATAGGCTAAAAGAAAGGGAGGTACAGGCCATGGAAAAATCCTCCCAGTTTTGTGAGTGCTCTCTATCGTATGCGGTCATTTTAATAAGCCCAAGAGAAATGGAAGGGAAACAGAAAGGGCTTTGGAGTCTGGAAGGATTGGGAAGGAATCTCCCTGCATTCCCTTTTGGCTGTGTGACTTTAGTCAGGTGACACAACTTCTCTGAGCTTCTGTGGGCTGATCTCTGAAATGAGGGATCCCTGTTCTTGCTCAGGTTCCTCTGCCACCTGCTGTTAGAGAATTATGGTCCTTTCCATTAGAGCATAAAGCTTGGCAGTGAGTATAGGTTCAGTGTCAACTCTCTGTGTGCTCCATGAGAGCGGAGGCTGTACCTCTTTTTAAGTTGGATTGCACTCTGATAGTCCGCACTTGGGCGCTTTGTGTTGAACAGGAGAATGAAGGAATTTTTTTGAGGATTCATGAGATAATTTACACATAGGGTTCCTAGAACCTTCCTTCCTTTCTGTCACACAGGTCAAATCCACTAAAATGCCTAAAGTTCTGCTTTTGCTTTGATATTTGCCAGACAAGGTTTAGTTAAGAGATGTTTTGTAAATATTTAATGAAACTGAAAATCCAAATATCAGATGCTACATATGCATATTTGGATAAAATGCCAATTTCCATTTATTTATTTGAGTGTATTGTGCATGCACACTTAGGCTATGACCCAGGAACTATGAGCAGAGAGGACAGGTGGTTTATTTTGACATAAATAGTTGTCTCTATTTCTATGGTGAGGCTGAACTGATTATCAATAATTGAGATGGATTACATGGATTTATGCCAATCTGGAGCCCCTTGACTGCATCCCAGACAAGAATTGTGTCTGAGCAGGCAGTGAAAAGTGAGGACTGGTGGGCAGCTTATTTCATTTTATCCAATCAACTCCATATTTCAGCTGTATGTGATTTTCTGTGCAAATTATATAGTTGATTGCTTCAATTTTTTACTTCCTTACGCATGTCTAGACACATCATTAGAACTGACAAAGAAGATGAGAAAATTTAAGAGGCATGCACATCTCCACAACACAGGGCTTGTGAGAAGGACAGACTTAGGAACTTACTTTCTAAAACCAATTCATATAAAAGAAACCATAAAATTTATCTTAAGGAAAACTGCTTAGTTCATCAATAAGTTAATATGGGACAGACTTGACAAATGCAGCTATGTATTATCGCTGTCATTTTTATGTTGGGCTTAAGGAAAGTTCCAATACCCTTCAAGGAGCCTTTTAGTTTAGTGTGTCGTTTTAAAGACTTATCTAGGTAAAATATACCAAAAATCTTTTTTTTTTTCCCTGTCCTCCAGTCAATGTAACTTTATTGAGGCCCCAGGGCTACGGGGTTTGGGCACGAGGCTGCCCTGTGGAGAAAGGAGGGGCCTTGTTTGACCTTCTTGGGGCGCAAATTGCTGGTGTGGCTGCACTTCTTCTTAGGGCAGTCGACAGCACAGGGGTGCGGGGTGAGCATAACACTTGCGGCCGATCATCTTATCGCAGTTCTGGGAAGAGGGAAGTTTTCCAGAGGGAAACTGGCAGAGGGAAGGCTCAATGATGCTGCCTCTCAGATGAAGCACCAGGCGTGGGGTGGACTCTTTCCGGATGTGCAATCTGAGAGTGCGGCCGTCCTCGAGCTGCTGGCCTGCAAATATCAGATACTGCTGGTCAGGTGCCATGCCCTCCTTATCTTGGATTTTGAGTTTGACATTTTCGATGGTGTCCCTGGGCTTGACCTCAAGGGTGATGGTCCTGCCTTCAGGGTCTTCACAAAGATCTGCAGTCTTGTGTCTGCCACAGCCACCAGCTAGGTCGCCTCGTTCAAGCCCCCAAATCTTTTTTTTTTTTTTTTTGAGACAGAGCCTCACGCTGTCACCTTGGATAGAGTGCCATGGCATCACAGCTCACAGCAACCTCCAATTCCTGGGCTCAAGCGAGTCTCCTGCCTCTGCCTCTCAAGTAGCTAGGATCACAAGCGCCCACCACAACGCCCGGGCCATTTTTTTTTTTTTTTGGTTGCAGCCATTATTGTTGTTGGAGGGCCCGGGCTGAATTCGAACCCGCCAGCTCAGTGTACATGGCTGGCGCCTTAGCCTGTCGAGCCACAGGCACCGAGCCTTAGCCCCCAAATCTTAATGGCTGTTCCATGATATGACCTTAAAGGTCCACAGTGAGTGTGCACAGTTACCGTTGTTCAGAATAGCGTCGTTATTGCTGTTTTCTTGCCTCACCAAATACGCTGCTCTTTCTGAATATATCACTCTCAGCTGCACTCTTTTAAAGGTCTGACAGAAAGGATAAAAATTAAAAACATATAAACCCAAATAAAATACCTCTTGAATAATAATTATTATTATTATGATTTTCTTTTTTTAGAGACAGAGTTTTACTTTGTTGTCCTGGATAGAGTGCTGTGGCATCACAGCTCACAGCAACCTCCAGCTCTTGGGCTTAGGCGATTCTCTTGCTTCAGCCTCCTGAGACTACAGGCGCCTGCCACACTGCCAGGCTAGTAATTATTTTCTTCATAGACCTAATAAGAGTGCAAAATACATATTATTGCTGACAACCACAAATGCTATTTTAGTTTTGACACATAAAGTTGATGTCACTGTCCTATTTGTGGTGTGTGTGTACATGCACATTTGTTTGTTTTCTTTTTATATCGTAAGAAGAAACTGGCAGAATTAAGGTCCCATATGGTAGCAATCTCTATTTTGCACTCATTGGCGCACTAGTTCAAATTAGAATTCACATGTCATATGATGCAAGTGATAGCCACAAATAGGACAGTGGCATCAACCTTATGTGTCAAAACTAAAATAGCATTTGGGGTTGTCAGCAATAATCTGTATTTTGCACTCTTATTAGGTCTATGAATAAAATAATTATTAGCCTGGCAGTGTGGCAGGTGCCTGTAGTCCCAGGAGGCTGAGGCAAGAGAATAAAAGTTTGGAACACTGGACTCTTTCAAGTCCAATATTTTATAACTACATGGGAGGAGGAGGCGTTTTCTAAAGAATCAGAAGCATTCCTGAATGGTATCATTCAGATGCATTTACTGAGTAAATGCTCTTTCCTAGGCACTGATACTGTGCTGCCAGTTTTAGGCAATAGAAAACAAACAAGATGCTTTCCCAGTTCCAGCCTATTGTGAGTGATACAACTGGAGGGGTCATTCTTACACCATGTGATGAGTGCTTTGAAAAAGACAAGCCTAATGGTGCCCATCAGTGCCCCATAGAGGTAATTTCCTCACTCAAGGTAAGGGTTAACGAGGCTGGTGAGTTAACAATGACCTTAGAGATGAATCATGGGAGGGGGTTAAGTGAGAACAAGAAGGTACATGGTGGTTTGGAAGTAAGTTGCCAGTCCGTAGCCCTCCTGACCTGAAATTGTCAAAAGGGAGGCTTCCCTGTGTCCTAGGAAGTGTTTATAGCCATGACACAGAAGAGTTATCATGATGTGGACTTTCTGAAAAGAAAGCAGCAGACTTCTGGATTTCTCACGATGCCTTTTAGTGCTTCTTTCATACTCTGTTCCATGTACACAGGAATTTAATTTACTTTACCACCTACAAAATTTATATAAAAGTACAAGAAGTAAAAACAACTTGCAAAATCCCAGATGCGTGGCAAATGTTCCCGGGTGGAGCCCTCCTTCCTTCATTCTTTGTCGGTCTTTGTTGGAACACAGGGAAGTTTTTCAAAATAAAGTTTTTTTATTAATTCCAAAGTCTGAATAGTCCTTTTGTCAAATATGCTGGTCCAAAGTTTTGAATTTGTCAAATTTGGGTCACCTAATCAAAATCAGGTGAGTCTTTCTATTGTATAATCCCCTTATTAATGTGTTGTATTATCTGATGATATATGTATTTAAGCAAACTTGGGAAGAGAGCGAAAGTATTAGAAAATTAGATTGACTGGGAAAATTTCAAAGGTTGAAATCTGAAGAATAAAATAACATCCTTTATAAAAAGCAAAAGACATTGTATGAAGAATAATTTCTTATTCTCTGTCTTCCCCATGAAGAAGAAATAGATTAATTTTGTAGGAGAAGGAATGTAGGTAAGAATTCCTGGAGAGCAACTTCCTTTCGAAGGCCAAAAGACAGTGGAACTGGTAAGTGTGGAAATTTCTATAATTTCCTTTTTAGCTTTTCAATTAATGTTGACATCTTCTTGATTACTAGATGACTCTTTTTTTGGGGCCTATTATTACTTCCTTCATCACTGAAAATTTGTTTTACATATTTAGAGACTTGAACAGGTTGACTTTTTCTTTCTGTCTTTCCTCCTCCCTCCCTTCCTCCCTCCCGCTATCCCTCTTTCCCTCCCTTCCTTCCTTCCTGTATTTTTTTGAGAGAGAGTCTCACTTAGTGTACCTGGGGTAGAGTGTCATAGCATTGTAGTACACAGAAACCTCAAACATTTGGGCTTAAGCGATCCTCTAGCCTTCAGCTTCCTGAGTAGCTGGGATTACAGGTGCCCACCACAACAAATGCTATTTTTTTTAGAGACAGGGTCTTGCTCAGAGTTTGCTCTCAAACTCCTGACCTCAAGCAGTCTTTCTGCCTTGACCTCTTAGCTTGCTAAGATTATAGGCATGAGCCACTGTGACTGGCTGACCAACTTCTTCAAGTCTCTCTTTCTTCTGAAGCAAAATGAGGATAATCATAGCTCCTACATTTCAGTCTGTTGAGAGGATTAAGTGGGACCATAATTATAAGGCTCTAACTTAACAGGAGCCCTGTTGTATAGTAAGCAATCCACAAATGTGAATTATCTTATTATTAATAGAGGTGACATTGCTGACCCATCATCAACAGGACATGCTTCCCTAATTTTTCTAGCATGAGTTTGCACTTGTCCTCCTTTAGAACACTGGCATACATTGTGAATCTACTGACTGGAGTAAATGGACAAGTTCTACAGGCAAAGAAAGCAAAACTCACTTCTCAGAAGTAAGTATGGGGGCTGACCCGTTTCACTAGCAAAACTCAGGCAATAAACAGCATCCCGATGTGGTCCTATTTAGAAATTTCATAAAAAGTAGGGTGAGAATCACTGAATTTTTTTTTGTTTCTGATTTTTGAGGGGATATTTATGTGAAAATACCAGTTAGGTGGCTAAACAGCATATATACCAGTAGATAGTTTAATTTTTTCCCACTTTCTGGAGGTAATTTCTTTCAAACACTTCAAAATAATCAGAATGCTTTGGGAATAATAATAATACCTCTAAAGAAGCCAGGATTAAGGCTTTTTGAAGTAATATAATCATAGTGATGAAAATGAACCAGTTCTTTTGCTGCCAACAACCAATTGGCCTTAAATAGAGAAAAAGTAGATTAGGAGTAAGAGAATAGAAAAAGATATAAAATGATAATGCTAACCAAAGCAAAGCTGGAGTGGCTAGACTAATATCAGACAGTAAAAGCTCACAGCAAAGAATATTATCAAGGATAAAGAAGGTCATTCCATGTTCGCAAAAAGGTCAATTTATCAAAAGAACATGACAATCCTAACTAGAGCAGGACCTCCATGGTTGACCATCTCCTTACATTGACTGTTTCCTTAGATTGACCTAATTTTCATAGACCCAACATGCACCATGTATACATATCAGTACAGCAGGCCTAGTTCCTTATGTTGGCCACCTCCCTACATTGACTAGATTGTTACAATCCTTTGAGGAGTTAACTTACAGAGGTTCTACTGTATTTATACTTCTAATAAGACAGCTTAAAAATAAGTGGGGGCAAAACCTGATATAATTACAAGGAGAAATACACAAATTCAAAATTATAATCAGAGATTTTGATATCCAAACTCAATAAGTGATAGAACAATTAGGCAGAGGATAAAGATTTAGAAGGTAAGCATACAAGACTTAAACATTATCAATTAACCTGATCTGATTGACATGTATAGAACATTCCATCTAACAACAGGCGAATAAATATTCAAGGACACATGTATAGTTTATGAAGATGGATCATATTCTGAGCCATGAGACAAGTTCCAATATGTGTAAGATGATAAAAGCATCTTTTCTGACCACCACAGAATTAAATTAGAAACTAATAACAAAAAAGGTCTCTAGCAAATCCTCAGATATTTGGAAACTAAATATTGTATTGGTCAAAGAAGAAATCAAAGAGAAATTTGAAAATATTTTGAACTAAGTAAAAATGGAAAAACAACATATCAAAATTTGTGGGATGTAGCAAAAGCAGCAATAAGAGGGAAATTTATAGCACTAAATGGCTCTTTTGGAAAAGAAGGATGGTTTCAAATTAATGACCTTAGCTTTTATCTTTAGAAAGTAGAAAAATAAGAGCAAATGAAACCCAAAGTAAGCAGAAGAAAGAAATAAAGACCTAAGAGGAAATCAATAAGGTAGAAACAGAAAAATTATAGAGAAAAATCAATGAAACCAAAACATGATTCTTGAGAAGATCAATAAAAAGGGTATACCTCTTGCCAAACTTCTTATGGGAAAGAAGATCATAGACAAATCATCCCTATCAAGAATGAGATAGGTGATATGTGTAGACATATTAGACAGAAATTAATTCAACAATTTAGATGACAAGATCTTTAAAAGACATAAACCATCAAACTTCATTCAAGAAAAAATATATGTCCCAAGAAGAAAATGATTTTTCAGTTAAGCATCTTTTTACAAAGAAAACTTTTGTCCCAGATGGCTTCTGTGGTGAGTTCTCTCAAACATTTAAAGAACTACTATCAATTCTACACAAAATAGCGCCCCCCACTAAATTGAAGAGGAATGAACCCTTCCCAAGTCATTTTATACAGGTCAGTCTTACCATAGTACCAATGTGGAAGAGGATATTACAAGAGAAGAAAACTATAGACTAATATGGCTCATGAATATCGATGAAAAATTCTTAAATCTAAAAATATATTTAAGGATACTATATCTTGACCACATGGAATGTATTTCAGGAATTGTAGGTTGGTTTTTACATTTGAAATTCAGTCAATATACTTCACTTTATCAATAGACTAAAGAAAACAATCATATGATCATTTTAATATGTGTACAAAAAGCATTTAATAAAATTTGACATTCATGATAAGTGACACTCTCAGCAAACTAGAAAATAGAAAGGATGTCCTGGACCTGAAAGATGGAATGATGAAATGTTTCCCTAACATTTTGAACCGGGGGGGGGGTTGTTCTCTCTGTTGTTTTTAAACATCAGACAGGAATGACTAACAAGTGCAGTAAGGCGTGAAATAGAAATAAAAGGCATCCAGATTAGAAAACTGTCACTATGTAAAGTTGTCTTTTTCACAGATGAAATGATTATCTATGTAGAGGATCCAATGGTATTCGTAAAAAGATACTAGAATTAATCGGTGAGATTAGTAAAGTTGCAGAATATGAGATCAATATTCAATAATCAGTTATATTTTGTGTACTAATGTGACAATTTGAATAACATGACCCATTCCCAAGATGTCCAGATTCATGGAACTTGTGAATATGCTGTCTTACATGGCAAAAGAAAATGTGCAGATATAACTAAGTTAAGGATTTTGAAATAGGGAGAATATGCTGGTTTATCCAGGTGGGCTAATGTAACCACAGTGGTCTCATAAGAAACGTGGAGAGTTAGAGAAGGATATATGTTAAATGAAGCAGCAAAAGTTGGAGAGATTCAGACCACAAGGGAAAGAATGCAGGAGGTTTCTGGAAGCTAGAAAACAACAACAAAAAGGATTCTCTTCTAGAGACCCTCTAGGAGGAATGCAGCTCCTAGATTGATTTTAGATTTCTGACCATAAGGACTATAGGAGAATAAATTTGTATGGCTTTAAGCCACCATGTTTGATGTAATTTGTTACAGCAAAGAGTGGAAACTAGTACAACTAGCAATAAGTAATAGAGTGAAATTAAAAACAAAACCATTTATAAAAGCATCAAAATATGAAATATTCATACACTAAAAATACAAAACATGTTTGAGAGAAATTAAAGACCTAAATTAATGGTAAGATATATCACATTTATGGATTGAAAGAGTCACTGCTTTTAAGAAATCAGTTCACCTCAAATTAATCTCCAGATTCAATGGAATACCATTCAAAATTCCACTAGAAATTTTTAGAGAAATTGAAAATCTTGTTCTAATATTTGTATGAAAGTGCAGAGGACATATTATAGCTCAAATACTCCTTAAAAAGCCTAACAAATTGGAGGACTTATACTACCTGATGTCAAGACTTATTATAAATCTACAAAAGTAAAGTTAATATGGTATTGATGTCAAGTAAAATGGATGAATGGAACAAAATTAATAATTGAGAAGTGGAATGTAGAACCACTTATAGCCATTTTTAATTTTAATTTTTTAAAATATGTAAAGGCTATTCAGCGGTGAAAGGAGAGATTTTAACGAATGATTCTAGAACAATTGATTATCTACATGCAAAAAAATATAAACTTCAATTCATACCGTGCTCTCTTTATAAAGATTAACTCGAAATGGACCATACACTGAAATTTAAAACCTAATACTCTAAACTGCTAAAAGACAACATAGGAGAAAATATTTCAAGACCCTTGAGTTATGCAAAGTTTTCTTAGATATGACACCAAAAGTATGATTTATAAAGAAAAATTAATAAATTGGACTTCATCAAAATTAAGAAGTACTGCTCTTTAAAAAGCTCAGTTAAGAGAATGACAGACATGCCTCCCTCTGGGAGAAAATACTTGCAAATCACATATTGTATAAAATTTTTATATCTAGAACATATAAAAAAACCCTCAAAACTCACTAACAAGAAAAATTATCCAATTAAGATGTGCAGAAAAAGAGATACTTGATCAAGAAAGAGAGTTGATGACAAACAAGGGTAGGAAATTATGCTCAACATCTGTAGTCATTAGCAAGATACAAAATAAAACCACGAGTTACTACTTTTCACTTATTAGAATGTGTAAAATTCAAAACACCTATCATACCAGTTGCTAACAAGGGTGTGGAGTAACCAATTTGGTCATTATCGGAGGAGTAGAATGATGGTGGAGGACAAATGTGGGGTCTCTGTAAGAGTTCAGTAGCCAGAAGAAAAAGTATAAAGAAGAAATGAGATGGGAGAGAAATATGTCTTTGGTTGTAAATAGGGATCGGTTTCCTGGAACTTTCTTTCAGTAGCTGTTGATTGCAAGTTTTTACCTGTGGGTCACCTGGATCAGAAGGTGTAGGGTTTAAGAGCTGGAATAATGGGTTTAAAGCCTGTTTTCAATTTTATGCTCTCTAATTAAAGTTATTCATCCTAGTCTACAGAAGGACAAGGCTGATGTCAATGACTTCTCTGATTTTTTTTAGTTTTGAAAAATTGCCAGATACAACATGATTTCTTCTTTTTTTCTTTCCAAGAGGGAATTATCTCTTAAATATTTAATTACATTTATTATGATAGGAGAAACAGTGGAAATAGAAAAGGGAATAAGAAGGCAAGGGGAACATGAATTACAAATATTTAAAATACACACATGCATTGTGAAATGTCCCATAGAGATGCAAACTATGCATTGGGAGAACATAGTGCAGATAACTCCAAGTTCAAGTGTCTTACATTTATAGTATTTTGGGGGTCCAAGGATGCACATTTGATACCTACTTCTTTACTCAGAAAGAAGAGCTTGAAAATATTCAAGGCCTTCATTATCTATAAAATTTTGAAATGAAAAATGACAAATGTTATAAAATGTCTCTTTTTTCCTTTGGGTAAATGCCTGGTAGTGGGATTGCTGGGTCAAATAGTAGGTCTACTTTTAGTTCTCTGACGTGTCTCCATGCAACTTTGCATAGAAGTTATATTAGTTTGCAGTCCTACAAACAGAGTGTAAGTGTTTTTTTCTCTCTCCATCCATGCCAGCATCTCTTGTTTTGGGACTTTTGGATAAAAGCTGTTTTCACTGGAGTTACATGATATTTCAATGTGGTTTTGATTGGAAATTCCCTGATGATTAGAGATGTTGAGCATTTTTTTTTACATGTTTGTTGGCCTTTAGTCTACCTTGTTTTGAAAAGTTTCCGTTCATGTCTTTTGCCCATTTTTTAATGGGGTTGTTTTATTTTTTTCTTACTAATTTTGCTTGAGTTTTTTTGTAGATTATTATTATCAGATGTATAGCACGCAAATATTTTCTCCTATTCTGTAGGTTGTCTGTTCATTCTATTGATCATGTTCTTAGCTGTGCAGAAAAAGTTTATAGCAACTCTATTTATAGTAACTATAACTCCAGTGTATTTGAAGAAGTGAATGGATGAGCAACCTGTGGTATATCCACTCAATGGAATACTACTCAACAGTTAGAAGGTAAGGGACAAAGTTGAGAAATTTAACATGGATAAATCTTTTTTTTTTTTTTTTGCAGTTTGTGGCCGAGGCTGGGTTTGAACCCACCACCTCTGGCATATGGGGCCAGCACCCCATTCCTTTGAGCCACAGGGACCGCCTAACATGGATAAATCTTAAAGGAATTATGCCTAGTAAAAAAAAACAACTTTTCTCAAATAGTTATATACTGTTTGATTCCCTTTACATGATAGCAACTAAAAAAGATCAGTAGTTGTTAGTGGGGAGATGATGTGACTACCCAGGGGAAGCATGAGAGAGTTTGGGGGGTAATGAGATGGTTTTATATCCTGATTGTTGTGGTGGTTTAATGAATCCATATATGTGTTTAAACCCATAGAACTGCACACCAAAAAGAAAAAGAAATATTTTACTTTATACTAGTTTTAAAATAGAAAGAAAGAAGAAAAACAATAAATAAAATACTTCCAGAGTTCAAAAAAAGATAAAGGTTAAAAAAAGTATTTCTACTTTTAGTTTTGGCTTTGACTTAACAGACAGGAATTCAGTGCTTACAATTTCACAGAAAGAAGGTGAAGTCGTAGGAAAATCTCAGCTCTTTTTTTTATCATACATACATGTGGCTGCTGTAGAGACTCATCTAAGTCTGCAATAGCCATTTTTTAGCAATGTTTTAGAAAGGTTTCAGAAATGGAGACCTTTCATGTGGAGACCTTTTTTTTTTAAAATAATTTTATTAAATCATAATTGTGTACATTGGTGCAATCATGGGGCACAATGTGCTTACTTCATATACAATCAGAAATATTTTGATCGTACTGTTAGAGATAGCCTTCATGGCATTTTCTTGATCACTATATAAAGACATTGATACTCTACATTTAATAAGTTTCACCAGTACCCTGCTAA
>CAUYON010089712.1:0-14631 GCA_963573935.1 Arctocebus calabarensis | reverse complement strand
TTCCTTTTGGAAAGATGTTTGGAGATCACTTAGGGATCTGAAAATAGACCTGCCATTCGATCCTTCAAAATTTTTAAAATTTTCTTGTACAGAGAACACTTGAGATGTACTGTTTAGCAAATTTAAGTGTGCAATACAGTTTTTTAAATCATTTTTTATTCAATCGTAACTGTACATTGATACATTTATGGGGTTCAGGGTGCTATACAGTATTGTTGCCAATAGTCCTCGTACTGTACATTAGATTTCAAAACTTACTCATCTTACATAACTAAATCTTTGTATCCTTTGACTAACATCTTCTCATTCCTCACTCCCCAGCCCCTGGTAACCAAAATTTCACTCTCTGTTGCTTTTATGAGTTTGACATTTTTAGACTTCAAATGTTAAGTAAGATCATTTAGTGTTTGTCTTTCTCTGCTTAGCTATTTCACTTACTATAACATCCTCCAGGTTTAGGCATGTTTTTGCAAAGGGCAGGATTTCCTTCTTTATTATGGCTGAATAATATTTCATTGTACTTATATAGCATATTTTCTTTATTCATCTGTCAATGGACACTTAGTTTGTTGCCACATCTTGTCTATTGTGAATAATGCTGCAATGGGCACGGAAATCCAAATATCTTTTGGAGACAGTGATTTCACTTCCTTTGAATATATACTCAGAAGTGGGATTGCTGCATTATCTGGCAGTTTTATTTCTAAGTATTTGAAGAATTTATATTGTGTTTCCCATAATGGCCTGTACCAATTTATATTTCCACTGAGAGAATATAAAGATTTCCTTTTCTTCACTTCCTCAGCAAAACTTATCTTTGGTTTTGATAATAGCCATTCTAATAGGTGTGAAGTGACATCTCAGTTTGATTTGATGTTTACCACCTTTCATATGTCTCTTGGCTATTGGTGTATCTTCTTTTGAGAAATTTCTATTCAGATATTTTTCCAACTTTAAAATCAGGTTATTTATTTATGTTCTACTGAGTTGTGTGAATTCCCTAAATATTTTGGATATTAGCCCTTTATCAGATATATGGTTTGCAAAGATTTTCTTATACTCTAGAAGTTGCCTTTTCACTCTGTTAATTATATTCTTTGCTGTGCAGAAGCTTTTCAGACTGATGTAATCTCACTTATCTGTTTTGGTTTTATTGTCTACGCTTTTGTTGTCATATCCAAAAAAAAATCATTGCCCTGGGCAACGTCTGTGGCTCATTGAGTAGGGCGCCGGCCCCATATACTGAAGGTGGTGGGTTCAAACCCGGCCTCGGCCAAACTGCAAACTAGCCAGGCGTTGTGGCGGGCGCCTGTAGTCCCAGCTACTCAGGAGGCTGAGGCAAGAGAATCGCCTAAGCTCAGCTGTGAGCTGTGTGACGCCATGGCACTCTTCTAAGGGCGATCAAGTCAGACTCTGTCTCTACAAAAAAAAAAAAAAAAAATTGCCCATACCAATGTCAAGAAACTTTTCCCCTATGTTTTTTTCTAGAAGGTTTATTGTTTCAGATGTTCTGTTTATGTTTTTAACCCATTTTGAGTTTATTTTTGTATATGGTATGAGATTTGAGTCAAATTTCATTCTTTTGTATGCAGATTTCTAGCTCTCCCTTTCATAAATCGTATAGGAAAACTTTTTAAAAAATAAAGTCATTCAGTCTGGGTGTGGTGGCTCATGCCTATAATCCCAGCACTCTAGGAGGCCAAGGCAGGTGGATTGCTTGAGTTCAGGAGTTTGACACGTCTGAACAAGAGCAAGACACTGTCTTTAAAAATAGCCAGCCATTATGGTAGGCACTTGTAGTCCCAGCTATTTGGGAGACTAAAACAAAAGAATTGCTTGATCCCAAGAGCTTGAGGTTGCTGTGAGCTATGACTCCATGGCTCTCTCCAAAGGTTTCAAAGTGAGACTGTCTGAAAAACCAAAAACAGAAACAATCTCATTCAATTTTACTTTAATTTAGAGTTCAATAATCTCACTTGGTTTTACTCCAATTTCTGTTTCTTTATTAATTCAAGTATATTTTTATTTAATATTTTTTTCAAATCACGTATACAGTATTATCCTCATCATTTAGCATTCCTTCAATCTACCTGTCTTTATAGCAGGAGTCTGGAACTGTGTTCATCATAGATAATGTGAGCTAATCTGGGAAAAAAGATATGGGTGATTTGTTGCTTTCTTTATAATTTTCTATATATCTTGAATTTTTAAAATAGACTCATTTAAAGAAAAACAACAAGGTTGTAACTTAAAAAGAATTTGTCCCCTCACCAACTCATTTTGAAGCTCTATTTGTAGGTGAAAAGTTTTCTTTTTCTCTTTACACTCCATGTAATTTGTTGCTAAGACTATAGCTCCTTATGGAGCTAAGCTTTTATGCTTTTATCCGCTATATTTGTAAGTATAAGTTTTTTTGAAGGCCAATATTTTGTCTTTTCTATTCATAGCTCTATTCCCACTGCCTACAGCAGTGCTAAGCATATAGTAAAGCCTCAGAAAACATTTTTTGAAAGATGAAAGGGAAATAGAAACTTGAACTTTGATAGTCTTATGGTAGTAAATATATGTTTTTATTACCAAAAAACTACATATTTACAGTCAAACGATTTTTGACAAAGATACTAAGAACACAAATTGGGGAATAGATAGTCTTAATAAATGATACTAGAACATTGGCTATCTATATGCAGAAGAGTAAAACTAGACCCTTATCTCTTACCATATATAAAAATCAGCTCAAAATAGATTAAAGACTTAAATGTAAAACCCAAGATATGAAACTGCTAGAAGAAAGCATAGGGGGAATACTTTAGGACAGGAGTGTCCACACTGTGGCCCGTGGGCCATATACTGATTATTTGTGGACTATTTTGCTTATTTGTTGTGTCAGATATTGCTAAAAGAATGCATGAATCTTTTTTTTGTTTTTGTTTTTTGCTTACCAGGTTTCATTAATATTTGTGTATTTAATGTGTGGCTCAAGGCAAGTCTTATTCTACCAATTCGTGGCAGACAAGAAAAAGATTTGACATCACTGCTTTAGATATTGGCCTAAGCAAAGATTTATTTATTTATTTATTTATTTATTGGATGAGGCATCAAGAGCAAAAATAGATAAGTGGGATTAATAAAACTAAAAAGCTTCTCTATAGCAAAGGAAATAATCAATAGAGTAAAAAGACAACCTATAGAATGGGTGAAAATGTTTGCAAACTATTCATCTGAAAAAGGATTAAAAATCTCTGAATTAATAACTAGAACATATAAGATATTCAAACAACTTAATAGCAAAAGAATAATCTAAAAAGTTGACAAATGATCTAAACAGGTACATTTTCTCGAGAGAAGATGTACTCATGGCCAATAGATAAATGAAAAAAACCTAAACAATGCTAATCATCAGAGAAATGCAAACCAGAACCACAATGACGTATCTCCATCCCAGTTAAAATGGTGATAATGAAAAATATAAAAATAACAAATGCCGGCTAGGATGTATAAAAAGGGGAACTTTTATAAGTGAGTGGTGAAAATGTAAATTAGTATAGTTATTATAGAAAACAGTATGAAGTGTCCTCAAAAAACTAAAAATTAAACTGCTTTATAATACAGCAATCCCACTACTGAGAATTTATCCCAAGGAAAGGATATGAGTGCATTGAAGAGACATCTGCACTCCCATGTTTATTAGAGTATTATTTATAATAGCTAAATGCCTATCAATGTGTGACTAGATAAAGAAAATGTGTACACAAAGGAATATTACTCAGCTATAAAGAAAGAATAAAATCCTGTTATTTGTGGCAACATGGATGATCCTGGAGACTACATTGTCAAGTAAAGTTAGCCAGGCACAGAAAGACAAATATTGCATGTTCTCATTCATATTTGGGAGCTAAAAAAGATCTCATGGAAGAAGAGACTAGAATAATGGTTACCGGAGACTAACAGGATAGTTAGAGGATAGAGGGATGGAGGGAGAGTGAAAGAGGGAAGGGTTGATTAGGTTTGAAATTACAGGAGATAGGAGGGATATGTTTTCATGTTCTCTAACATGATAGGGTGACCATGGTTAACAATAATTTATTATATATTTTGCAATAGCTAGATGAGAAGACTTTTAATGTTCCCAACCCAAAAATAATTGTGTTTGAGGTAATGAATATGTTAATACCCCGATTTAATCACTATACATTGTATACATGTATCATAATATCATTTGTACCCATAAATATGTACAATTATAATGTGTTAATTTGAGAAAGTCTTGTGGTAGCAAAATGTATTTGTAGGGATGTACATAAATGTGATTAGGTACCTAGCAAGCCTTTTTGAAAGAGCTCAAAACACCTGATAAATATTTTTTTCTAAGAAAAGTTTCATGAGGCAGATATTAGGTCCATCTGATTGAAGATTTTTGTTGTATAACTGTCCTTGATTGTTTCCTACTTTCAGCACTGCTGACCAGCATAAAATAGGTGTGTATCACGTTTATTGCCTCTTCAAAGGAGCAGAGTGGGAAAACAATGGCTTACATTGTAGTGATAAATGGACAGGACAACCCAGATCAACAACATCTAAACAAACCATGGGTGGGCCTGATTCAAAGCCACAAGGGAAGGCAAGGTTTCACATGCCCTCTGCACTCAAGGTTGAGCTGCTTTGACCAGTTGGTGGAGCTGTTCCCAGGAATGCAGCTTTGAATTTTGCAGAACTCCTGTTTCTTGCTTCCTTTTATTCCTAGGGACTGGGTCAGTCATACCTTTTATTGTAAATCCAAGACTTACTGTATAGTAAGAACAACCTCCCTTCTTCCCCACCCTGTAGGATTCTTCCTGTTTTTTTGCTCCTTTCACATTTGGACACAAGAAAATGTGGTGGTTCAGAGCTCACATTCCAGGTTAGACAGATTTGCATTTGAAGATTTTGCCCATTTGAGGACTTGGACAAGGCATCCACCATTTCTAAAGCTTCCACTTATTCCTCTGTAATAGTATGTACCTATGATATCACTATGGGCAGTTAAGTAAAATTTGCACGTAAAGCTCTTAGCCGAGTGTTTAGCACACAGAAAGCACACATCAGGTTAGCTTGTACACCTAATAGTGTTATAATATTGTTTATGTACTTGTCTTGTCTATTAAGAGAATTTTTCAAGACCAAGATGGTGTTTTAGTTATATTTGTAATCCCTTTGCTTAGCAACATAACTTGAGTATTGAAGTTGCTCAATAAATCATTGACTAATAAATAACCAACTACATATATGTGTGTGTACATATAATATAGAAGGAGATATTTAAAATGTGTCTTTTGAAGCTCTAATTTTCTTATGAATATTTATTAGCATTATTAGAATAGTAATAAATACCACTATTTAAATCCTGAATAATCATATGAGAGATTTTTTTCTTTACCATAAAGGTAACTTTTCCATGTTAATTACTTTCGAGCTCCAGAAATTTGGACCTTCAGGGAAAGACCCAGTCTCTAAGACAGGAGACTTCGTATCTATTCTCTAGGAATGTAAATTCTTTGGGCTAATTTTGGGTTGACTGAGGGAAAGAAACAAGTGTGTTGGGATAGCTGATTTCTTGGAGAGAGGGGGAGGTTCTGTCCGCAGGTTATTCTTTGTTGGAATCTCTGTTCTGTTGTCTAATTCATCCCCGAGGTCAGATTTTTTAACAGGAGGGAACTTAGGCCATAACATTGACATAAACTGGAAACTCAAGATGGTGAGGTAGAAGAATTAGTTTTCTGGATGATGAAAAGTTAGCTTTTGGGCATCACCTGTGGCTCAACGGAGTAGGGCACCAGCCCCATATGCTGAAGGTGGCAGGTTCAAACCCAGTCCCAGCCAAAAATCGCAAAAAAAAAGTTAGCTTTTGATAATTTTCAGTTTTAGTGATATTGTATTCAAAGGGATCTATTCAGAAGAAGGATGAGATAATAACATAATGAAATAAATGGATGGCTGACCACACCCAATGCTATGAGAAATAGCATGGTTAAGGGTTGAGAAAAGCTATCTGAAGTCATTTGGAGGTGTTTGAAGTCAGTTATTTCTGGATATCTGCTTATGTTGAGTGTGCATATTATGCTGTTTAGTTGGCAAAGAGGATCACATAGTCTAGTTAGGACAGAGCTTGTTTTGATTCCATAAATAAAATTAGAGAGTTGCAAATACATTAGCAGGAAGATCTATAAGAGTAATTTGACTCCATATGCAGTACATTGCCCACTGAAGCCTCATCAGAGCTTGTCCCAGCCTTGCTTGTGGCTAGTAGTTTTCAACAGGAGTCAGCTCCTGGGAATGGAACCATTAACTTACATGAGGTTATTTTCATTTTTGTGTTAAAGCCCTATTTAGCTATTTGACAGTTAAGAGAATTGGAACATATTATATATTAAGAAAGACAAAGGAAAAGGAGTATAAAATTACAGATAGAAGTATAACAAGAAAAAACTTTATGAAAAATGGGGAGCTAGCACAGACAGAAGGAAACATGGAAGATGTAAGATGGATGATGCTACAGGAAGCAACAAGGGAGTAAGATCCAAGAAGAAATGTGAAGGAATGAGATGGTAAAATTGGGGGTTTAGTTTGGAAATTATACCAACTTCCTCTGAACCTTGAGTGAAAAACGAATGACACAGGGGAGTAATAGGCATTTTCAATTAGGAAGATATTTGAGAGGGGGTAGAGCAAGATGGCAGACTAGAAATATCTTCTTACTGGCCACTCATGGCAAGACAGGGAAAAGAAAACTCCAACTACCTCTTGCTGGCGGAATCCACCCAGGGACATAACTTTGGGGCACAGTGAAGCAGTGGTGGACTGCAGGAGCCAGTGATGAGGTCTGAAGTTGAGGAAAACCAGCAAAGAAGGCAAGAGGTTGGGAACAGGTGGGGACTGGCCACCCAGCCTGTCCACAGAGGACTTGGGACAGGAAAGAGTGGTTCTGCAGTTCTTTGATTTTGGGCTGAACTGCTCACTGGAGCTGCCTTGGAAGGCTTGAATGAGTTGGTGGTCTTGGGCAATGTCCAGCAGCAGGGATTGAGTGCCAGGTAGGATAGATTTCCCATTGACTTGGTTGCTAGCTAGGTACTACCATCATGGAAAGGCTGTGTGGGAGAAATGGTCTTTAGGGTCCTAGTTCCTGGCCAGTTCTGGTGTGCCTGCTGAGCACACACATCCACACTTGGGGTGACCTGAGTGGCCCCAGGAATTGTCAGGGGGCACTGAGTGACATGCTCCCTAAGGAATATGACAGAGCTTTAGACCCCAATCCTGCAGGGACTGAATGCTGAGAGAAGCAACCAGGCCCTGAATGAAGGCAACTAAGTTAGGAAGACAGGACCAAATCACCTCCTCTGCAACTACAGAGTGCCTTCCAACCCTAAACTTTTACAACAAAACATCATGTGTTCAACATCTCCTAACACCACAGTGCCACCTGGCAAACAGACAATATATTTCAATATATGTGTGTGTGTATCTTTTGTTTTTGGTTTGGTTGTATTTTTATTTTTTCATTTTTTACTTTCTTCAATAGCAAGGGCTCTTCCATTTTTGTTCTGGTTTGTCAGCCCCTTTTATTCTCTCTTTTTTAATTTCTCTCCTTTTTGTTTCTCTTTTGGTAGAGATTTTTCTAATTTTCTCATCTTTCCCACAAAAATTTCTCGTACAACAGCTAAGATATCCCTTTTCTTCTTTATCATATATAATTTTATTTATCTGTTTTTATTATTTTTTTCTTTTCTCTGAGTGCTGGGGGGTGATGGCATTGGTCTGGCTCAAGGAGTTCATGATCTCACAGTCTAGGGTGTCCTTCTAGCCTTGGCCTTTGTAAAAACAGGATTGGTAGGTCTCCACTGTGATGTACTGTGAATTTTTAATTTTAATTTTTTTTCTCTTTTCATATTTGGTGGAGGCGGGGTCTTGCTTTTGCCTAGGCTGTTAAGGAGCTCCTTATTTTAAGGGAACCACCAAACCAGGCCCCACCAAGTCCTAGAATTGTATGGCCATAACACCCTGCCAAACAACACCATTTATTCTGTCATTCTCTTTCTCTTCTATCATCCCCTCCTATTTTTCTCTCTCTTTTTCTCCCTTCTTGGTCTTTACCCTTCTCCAGATTTTGGCCTTATATCAAAGGGCCTTTTTGACACTTAAGCCCTGAGATAAGGTAACTTAAAGTGAAGGAGATAGGAAGAATGTAGGGGAAGAAAGTGAACAAGAAGATAACACACATGTGGAGGAATCAATAGTAAAAATCTGGCAACATGAAAGACAAAAACATAGCACCCCTCTATGCACTCACACAGGACAATTAGGCAGCTACTTCAGAGGATTCTACCTATGAAGAATTAATAGAAATGACAGAAAGGGAATTTAAAATATGGATGACAAAGGTGATAAAGTGTATTGATTAGTATGTGGAAAAACAGAACCAAAAAGTAGATGAAAGATATGAAGTATATAAAAAGGATATGGCAGAACTTAAAGAATTGAAGGAGTCAATCAGGGAACTTAAAGATGCAGTAGAAAATATCAATAACAGATTAGATCATAAAAAAGAAGGAATCTCAGAGCTAGAGGATAAAACCTTTGAGTTAACCCAGGTGGTTAAAGAGGCAGAACAAGCAGAAAGAAAGCAGAACCTTTGCTCTGAGAATAATGAGACTTCATAAAGCATTAAGTCATATGAATTATAGGGATTCCTGAAGGGGATGAAGAGCAACCCAAATAAATGGAAGCCCTATTGGAGGATATCATAAATTAAAAATTCCTAAGTTTCACTAGAGATTCTGAAACACTTTAGGGATATCAAACCCTGAGTCATCTGAACAAAAACAGAGCATCTCCAAGACACATTTTAATGAACGTGTCCAAAGTCAAGATAAAATAAAATTCTGCAAATAGCCAGAAGTAAGTACCAACTGATCTACAGAGGCAGATATATCAGAAAAGCAGACTTTTCAGCTAAAGCTTCCAAGCCAGAAAAGAATAGTCATCTACCTTCAACCTTCTTAAACAAAACAATTTTTAGTTCAGAATTCCAAAATTGATGGAGAAATTGAATCTTTTACTGATATGCAAACATTGAGGAAATTCACCACAAGACCAGCTCTACAGGAAATAACTTAGATCTGTTCTCCACACTGACTATCATAATGACTCACCAGCAAGGTAAACACCCAGAAACTAAAAGACAAACTTAGCTCCCACAATGGTGCAAAGGATAAAACTAAGCAATGGACTTTCATAAAATAAGATGAATAGAAATCCATCATACTTATTGATTCTCTAAACAAATGTTAATGGTTTGAATTCCCCACTAAATAATCATAGGCTGACCTATTGGATAAAAAAAGCATAAGCCATCCATTGTCCAGGAAACAAACCTAAACTTGAAGGCTAAAAGAAGACTTAATAACAAGATAAAACAGTATTTCATCCAAATGAAAATCAGAAGTAAAGAGGGGTCACAATCTTATTTTCAGATACATATGTATTTAGAACAACTAAAGTTAAGAAAGACCAAGATGGTTATTTCATTCTTGTCAGGGGAACAATACAACGAGAAGACATTTCAATTCTAAATATTTATGTACCTAACTTAAATGCTCCTAAATCTATGAAACAGACCTTGACTGGGCTGAGCAACATCATATCCGATATCATGATAAAGTTAGGGATTTTAACACCTCTCTGACAGAACTGAACAGATCCTCTAAACAGAAAGTAAACAAAGATACAGGGATTTAAATGCAACCCTAGAAGAAATGTGCTTAATAGACATGTATAGAACACGCCATCCCAAAGTTACATTCTTCTCATCATCCCATGGAACATATTTCAAAATAGATCATATCCTAGGATACCAGTCAAACCTCAAGAAAATTAAAAGAATTGAAGTTATATTTTGTATCTTGTCAGGCCACAAAGCAACATAGGTAGAACTCAACTCCAAAAGAAATTTTCATCCCCACACAAAGGCATGGACATTAAACAACCTTATGCTAAATGACAGTTGGGTCAAGGAAGGGATGAAGGAAGAGAAGGTTAAATTCCTCAAACATAACAACAAGGAAACTGCAAGTTACCAAAACCTGTGGGCCACTGCAAAAGCAGTTCCAAGTGGGAAATTTATTTCATTAGATGCCTACATCTGAAAAACAGAATGACAACACTTCAACAACCTAATGAATCATCTTAAGGAAATGGAAAAGGGAAAACAATCTAATACAAAACCTAGCAGAAGAAAAGAAATAACCAAATTAAATAAACTTGAAAACAAAAGAATCATTCACAAAGTTTATGAAACAAAAAGTTGATTCTTTGAAACAATAAATAAAATCGATAAACCTTTGGTCAAATTAACTAGAAACAGAAAAGTAAAATCTCTAATAACCTCAATCAGAAATGAAAAAGAGGAAATATCAACAGATATCACAGACATACAAGGGTTTATATCTAACTAACATGAGAAGCTCTGTGCCCAGAAATTTGACAATGTGGAGGAATACCTGGAATCACACCCTCTTCCTAGACTTAACCAAAAAGAATTAGATCTCTTAAACAGATCAATTTCAAGTACTGAGATCGAAGAAACAATGAAAAAATCTTCAACAAACAAAAAAGCCATGGACCAGATAGCTTAATACCAGAATTCTATCAATCTTCAAAGAAGAGTTTGCAACTATACTGTAGAAACTCTTACAAAACATTGAAAATAAAGGATCCTTCCCCAACACATTCTATGAAGTAAACATCACCCTGATAATAAAACCAGGAAAGGACCCAGGTAAAAAGGAGAACTATAAACAAATTTCACTAATGAATATAGATGCAAAAATCCTCAATAAAATCTTAGCCAATGGATTATAGCTACCCATTAAAAAATTATACAACACAATTAAGTAGGCTTCATCCTAGGAATGTAAGGCTGGTTTAACATAGCAAATTCATAAATGTACTTCACCATATCAATGGAAGCAAAACCAAAGACCTTATGATCCTCTCAATAGATGCAGAAAAAGTATTTGATAAAATTCAGTGTCCTTTTCTAACAAGAATACTTAAGAATATAGGTATAGGTGGCACATTTCTTAAACTGATAGACTCCATCTATGACAAACTGACAGCTGATATCTTACTGAATGGAGTAAATTTGGAAGCTTTTCCACTAGAACTGCAACAGACAAGGATGTCCATTATTGCCACTATTATTCAATATTGTGAATAATATTCAATAACTTCAATACTAGAAGTTCTAGCTAATGTAAGTCAGGCAAAAGAAAAATATGAAGGTCATCCAAATGGGGGCAGAGGAGGTCAAATCTTGCTCTTTGCTGATGATATGATTTTATACTTAGAGAACACCAGAGATTCAACCACAAGGCTTCTGGAAGTGATCAAGAAATACTGTAACATCTCAGTGTATAAAATCAATGTCCACAAATCAGTAGCCTTGCCTACAACTCAGCCAAGTTGAGAAGCTAGTCAAGGACACAGTTCCCTTCAAATAGCTTCAAAGAAAATAATATACTTAGGAATATACCTAACAAAGGAGATAAAGGACCTCTGCAAAGAGTATTATGAAACCCTAAGAAAAGAAATAGCAGAAGACATTAACAAATAGAAGAGCATACCATGCTCCTGGCTGGGAAGAATCAACATTGTTAAAATGTCTATACTTCCCAAACTAATCTATAGATTCGATGCAATCCCCATTAAAATACTAACATCATACTTTGAAGAACTGGAAAAATAATTCTTCATTTTGTATGGAACCAGAAAAATCCCTGGGTAGCCAAGGCAATTCTTAGTAATAAAAACAAAGCCAGAGGTATCACTTGACCAGACTTCAGTCTTTATTACAAGTCCACAGTGATCAAAACAACATAGTATTGGCATGAAAATAGAGACATAGACATTTGGGATCAAATAGAAAACCAAGAGATGAAGCCAGTATCTTATAGCCATCTTTGATAAAACAACAAAAGCATGCAGTGGGGGAAAAAAATCCCTATTCAATAAATGGTGCTGGAAGAACTGGATAACCACATGTAAAAGACTGAAACTGGACCCGCCCTTTCACTCCTTACAAAAATTGATTGAAGATGGATAGAAGATTTAAACCTAAGGCATGAAATGATAAAAATCATAGAAGAAAGTATGAGAAAAACTTTTGAGAATGCCCACTGAGGAAAGATTTTATGAAGAAGACTTCAGTGGCAATTGCATCAACAATAAAAATAAACAAATGGGACTTAATTGAACTCAAAAATTTCTATACAGTTAAGAACACACCAATCAAAGCAAATAGACAACCTTCAGAATGAAAAAAGATATTTGCATGTTATGAATCTGACAAAGGTTTGATGACTAGGATCTATAAAGAACACAAATTAACAAAAAAAGAGCAAACAATCCCACCTATCACTATGCAAGAGACATGAACAGAACCTTCTCTGAGAAAGACGAATAGCTAACAAACATAAAAAAATGCTCATTGTCCCTAATCATCAGAGAAATGCAAATCAAAACCACCCTGAGATATCACTTAAACCCAGTGAGAATAGCCCATATCACAAAGTCTCAAAGCTGCAGATGCTGGTGTGGGTGTGGAGAGAGAGGGACTCTTTTACATTGTTGATGGGACTGCAAACTAATATAGCCTTTTTGGAAAGAAGTACAGGGAATCCTCAAAGAACTCAAGTTAGACCTCTCATTTGATCCCATAATCCTACTACTAGGTATCTACCCAAATGAAAAAAAAATCATTTTATCATAAAGACATTTCACTGGATTGTTGATAGCAACTCAATTTATAATCACCAAGATACGGAAACAACCTAAATGCCCATCAATTCAGGAATGTCTTAAAAAACATAGTATATGTATTTTGCAACAAGATAACCTTTAAATACATTAGCCTCCCAAATTATCACAAAGATGGTTCTGGAGCTCTTAACTTTAGAATGATCTCAAAATCCACTTACGGGCCACAAAGGCAAATCAGGTCCAATTGTTTACTTTTCTTTCCCCCGGACAGTATTATCTGTCTTGCCTTGTTCATTATCCTTGTTTTCAAATGAGTTTTAGCTATTTTTAAAATTAAACTATTCTCAAAGGAATTTATCATTAAAAAAATCCAAAGAATGTGCAGTAGAGTGACAGAGAAAAACCTTAAAAGGGACATTTTAGAACAGATTATGTTTGAGATTAAAGGTTAGCGTAGGAAACTATATTTTCAAATGCAGCCATGTAGTGGCAATATATATTATCTGTAGTTACTATTTGGATGACCAACTCTCATATTTCAGTGTAGAAGGAAAAGCATCCCTCTGATTATGAAATATTATTTAGACATATTAGTACAATATTTGATTATTATAAATTATCTAACAAAATTTACTGTTTTAAAACATTTGTTTGATTATTGTAAATAAAATTTTGTTGCTCAAGTAGGTACAATTTTGTGTTGCTTTTGCAAATCTAATGCTTTCATTCTGTATGTAGAAATAGTATACAGGTTAGTCATTGTCAACAGGTTTTCTTGTTATTTACATTGTCCATGTAATTTTCAGTGCATCAGAGAAGGTGTTTTTTGTTTTTTTTAATAAATCAGCACTGTGTACATTAGTGCAATCAAGAGGTGCAATGTGCTGGTTTCATACACAATCTGAAATATTTTCATCAAACAGTTTAACATAGCCTTCATGGCATTTTATTAGTTATTGTATGAAGACATTTGTATTCTGCATTTAGTAAGTTTCACCTGTATCCTTCTAAGATGCACTGTAGGTGTGGCCACACCAATTACCCTCCCTCCACCCAACCTTACCACTCTCCTCCTCTCCCTTGCCCCTTTCCCCATATTCTTGTGCTATAATTAGGTTATAGCCTTCATATGAAAGCTATCAATTAGCTTCATAGTAGGGTTGAGTACACTGGATACTTTTACTTCCATTCTTGAGATACTTTGCCAAGAAGAATATGTTCCAGCTCCTTCCACGTAAACATGAAAGAGGTAAAGTCTCCATCTTTCTTTAAGACTGCATAATATTCCGGAGTATACATGTACCACAATTTATTAATCCATTTGTGGGTCTATGGGCACTTGGGCTTCTTCAATGACTTAGCAATTATGAATTGGGCTGCAATAAATAGTCTGGTATAGGTATCTTGTTATAATGTGATTTTGGGTCACATTATATAATGGTATATACCTGGTAAAGGAATTATAGGATTGAATGGCAGGTCTATTTTTAGATCTCTAAGTGTTCTCCAAACATCCTTCCAAAATGAACATATTAGTGTGCATTCCCACCAGCAGTGTAGAAGGGTTCCTTTTTCTCCACATCCACACCAACATCTCTGCTTTTGAGATTTTGTCATGTGGGCTAATCTTACTCGAGTTAGGTGATATCTCAAAGTAGTTTTGATTAGCATTTCTCTGATGATTAGGGATGGTGAGCATTTTTCATGTGTCTGTAGGCCGTGTGCCTGTCTTCTTTAGAGAAGGTTCTCTTCAAGTCCTTTGTCCATCCTGAGATCGGTTTACCTCTTTCATGTTTACATGGATGGAACTGGAACATATTCTTAGCAAAGTATCTCAAG